>PVIY010014894.1:0-55273 GCA_004026745.1 Myrmecophaga tridactyla
GAAGCCAAGATGTGAAAACCAGCCCCAGAGAAGCAAAGTGAGGAACCCCCACAGGAACAGAGACTGAAAGCAATGGAGCCCAGGAGCAGGGGAGCAGCAGATGCCAGCCATGTGACTTTCCAACTGACAGAGTTGTTTCAGACAGTATCACAGTATCAGCCTTTCTTGAATGAAAGTAACCTCTTGTTGGTGCCTTAATTTGGACACTTCATTTCCTTAGAATTGTAAACTTGTAACTTATTAAATTCCCGCTTTGTAAAAGCTCTTCTAGTTCTGGTATATCACATTCCAGCAGCTTCCAGACTGGAACAGTTAGCATCCAAAACTAACAGGACTTGGAGAATGACTGGACAGAAGTTGAAGAAATAAGGAGGAATCAAGGATAAATGTCATATTTTTAACTTGAATTGGGTGAATTATCTTGCCATTCGCTGATTTGGGGAACATGAAAGAAGGGGATTTTTTCTTTTGTTTTGTGTCATGGCTGGAGGTGAAGATAGTGAATTCAGTCTGGTCTGTTTATTTGAGGGACCTGTTGTTGAAAGTGCAGATGAAGTTATTGAGTAGGAATTGTGAACATTGGAAAGGAATTCAGGAGAAGATTTAACCTGGATAAATAATTTTGGGGCTGTTTTTTATTTTGGCTTCCTCCAAGAGCAGACCTTGAGAAAAGGAATTGTGTGCAAGTACTTTCTATGGAGAAGAAGGTGTGGTGGTTTTAAAATACATCCACATGCTTTGACACTTCATCCATAGTAGGTGAGTCTAATTTCCCTCCCCTTGAATGTAGATCGGCCTTAAAGGCTTAGTTCTAAGGAATAGAATGTAGTAGAAGTGATGCTACATGGATGTATGGGCACTATCTCTTGGGGCATGTGCCTTCAAAGCACTGAATTGACATGTAAGAAATCCAGTGGCTGGAAACCACCATAGTGGAAAGCCAAGAAGGAGACCAAACAGAGATAGAATCCCTGAAGAATCCCAACTCTTCCAGTCTGTAGTTGTTTCAGTCTTCCCAGTGCAGGCACCCAATATGAGAGTGAGGGTGCCTTCATTCCCAGCCTTGGAGATGTCCCACCTTATGCAAAGTGGAGCAATGACAAGCTATACTTGCTGAATCTGCCCACATTGCAGATTGATAAGCATAATAAATATTGCTGACGTTTAAGCCACTAAGTGGTTGCTGTTTGGAGTGGTTTGTTTTATACTAGTAGTAGATAACTAAAATTGTAGAGAAGGGATACAAGGGTGGGAAGGCAGGCAGAAAAGGGTGTGGATTAAACCATTAGTCACAGTGGGTGCTGCAGCTTAGTCCTAAGGGAAACCTCTGAGAAATGGTGCAAATACATTTGTCTCAGAATTATCCTACCTGAAGGGAGAAGGATCTGGATAATTACACACCAAATCCAAAAAGTTTTTGTTGAGGACTTGTCCTGAGGGCATTAATTCCCTGCCACTTCTGGCCAGCCCTGCTCAAGGACAGGGGCTTTCTTGTATTTGGATGGGATACATAGAAATGAAGATCCTGGCAAATGGTTATTAAGGGAACACACTGAAAGATCCAAGATATATGGGCAGGGCACTGAGAACTCCTGCTATAGGCATCATTGGCATGTAGATGGCAGTTGAAGCCTTTTGAATTATACTATTACTTGTATTATTCCATTACAATAAGTTAAATTATTCTTTACGAATGTTTGTTAGTGACTCTCCCATTTCTCTCCAAGAGCTAAGGTTAAGGCACCAAGACTTTTCACTGTATACTCAAAAGAGTTTCTCATTTGCACAAGCAACATTAAAATACTCTGCATATAATCAGTCTTAAAGCATTGTTTAATCCAGAATCATACTCATTAAAGAGCAATCATAAGTTTGAAAAAGCCCCAGAGCTGTCCTTTTTTAAGTAAAACTCTTAATACTAGAAAACATGGAAAAAGGTAATTCTGAAATTAATACACTCAATAATAATGAAAAACTGATGATGCAATGTAACCCTTCTGTCTGTGTTTTTATTGTATTAATCTACATTTATATCATTTTAGGTTTTACATAATAGCACTATACTATAGGTATCATTATGCAACTTTTCTTGAGCTTTTGAGCTTTTAATATTTATGTATGTTAATATATGATTCATTCATTTTAAAACTTTCCAGTTATGCACTGAAAAGCAATAGCACAATTTAGTAATCCATTTTATCTCATATACTTTTCAAAATGGAGGTCAATGCTCATTCCTAATTCTGTATTAAGATGGTGTGCAAGAAACAATGACAAAATAATTTAAGGACATTTCAGTTTCAAATGTAATAGGGAAGTAAACTCAAGTTCAAGTAGAAGATGCAAAGGATATTATAGTTTTTAATTCAACGCCAAGGTGAAATATGCAATTAAGTGATTGAGATATAGTATTTATTATAAATACTCACATCGACCAATAATTTAGTATAGCTGTTATAAAAGGACTCAGTAACTTTGGTAATAAAACCCTAAATTTTAATGTAAATTTCATATTTTTGGCTTATGAAAGTTAACATATGTTTAAATTTTCATTCTCTTTACCTGTAATTAAAATAAACTAAGATCTACATGATAGGTTCTTGGAAATAGATCAAACATTATGTAAGTAGTGGGTAAATATTAAAAACAGAATTTACTGAGTTGCTCTTTTGATTTCATTAATTCCATTTTATTAATTAAAGCTTTTTTCTTGTTAAAACTAGCATCTAAAAATAGTATATATGTGCACATATATATGTATATACACATATATGTTGATTGGTTGTTTCCCTAAGTCCACCTGGAAACATATATGTTGTTGATTGTTGTGTCCATGTGGACTTAGGGAGATATTTATATAATTTGCTGCTTTAGTAGAGTTACTCATCCTCTCCCATCTGAGTTGCTACAAGTTTTCTTAACTGTTCTCCTTCCTCCACTATCTTATTACTTCAGTCTCTTTCTAATTGCAGTTAGTTTTATCTTCTAAAATGAAAATCTGATTTTTAATCCTCTATTTAAGACTTCAAGAGTTCCTATTTCTTCTTTAAGACAATGTTTCAAAATGTTGAAATGAAAGATGAGACATGAGCACCCTGGAAATCTACTCCTTGCCTCCTGTGGCCTTATGTGCCGCCCCACTTTCCCATGTGCAACCAAGCTACCTCTCTGTCCTTTCCAGCATTTTTTCTAAAGATGAATTATGGATCCCTCAAGATTTAAACAGGTATTACTTCTTCTATGAACCCAGCACTTCCTGTCTTGACAGGTAGAATTGATCACTCTCTCTTTTGCACAGCTATTATATACTGGATGCTTATTAAAGAAAATTATTCATTAAATATTTCTCTATGTGTCTGTGTACCCCCACCATTTTGTAGACTTCCTGAGGCAATGTTTTGTCTAATTCATTTTTGATGCTTCATAACCAGCCCAGCACCTGACACATCATAAAACAAAAAGTATAAATGAATAATGATTGAGTGAGTTAACTTTTATATTAAAATATGGATAACATTTCAGATTTATTTCAGCACATTTACATTTTCACAATTAGAATATTCCACATTACAATGTGAAAAAGAATACAATTGTACCACCCATAATTATTTAACTGTAAAATATGGAAAATTCAATAGCTTTATTTTCTTTGTACTGAACATTTAGCAGGTATATGCCCTGCTCATAAAGAGGTAGTTATTATAGATAAAATTTTGGACAGATATATGTGACTTTGTAGATTATATGTGTTTTTCTCTGATTAGGTGAATCAGTTGCAGAAATGCTCATTTTTCTAGATTAAGAGTTTGGTGCTGACTTACCTATCCACTGCTATTGCAACTAAAGTAAATACTGAAGCTGCAACTGATATTCCTTGGACCAATCCACTGATCTTGCACATTGTGCTTCCAAATGGCCATCCTGAAATGGAAATGGATCAGTCAGTCTCTGAGAAGATCATATTTTCTATCTCACTGAAAATATGAACTGAAAGAAGTAAAATTGACTGAGGTAACTATTTTTTAAATGATAGCCAGGGAATAATCATGTTTTCCTGTACTTTCACTAACACCAACAGAAATCTGTTTCTCAATACACTAATAATAAAATCAAAACATATATAGTAGTTACTTAAGCGCTGTAATCAATGGTTTACATTTATTACATATTTAATCCCAAAGCCAGCTTTTTTTCATGCATGTCTTTGTTACTCATCTACCCATATGCTGGAAAAAGGTACTGTCAATGACAAGGTTTTTATAATTACATGGTAACATGATAAAAGCTATATAGCTATACAATCATTATCAAAGATCAAGTCTACTGGATTACAGTTCAACAATTTCAGATATTTCCTTCTGAATATTCCTATACACTAGAAGCTAAAAGGAAATATCTATATAATATGTCAGTAGTTATAGTCATTTGTTAAATCTTAATTTCTCAGCTGCATCTCTTCCTTCTCATTTGATCATTCTTTCAATCTTCAGGGATATCTGGGCAATGACCATTTTAGCTTCTTCATGCTGGAAAGAGGTGTTGACTTATAGGATAGAGGAATGAAACTAGTTGATGTTCTTGGAGGGACTGGTACCTCTGAGTTTCAGGGCTTATCTGGCATAGGAACAATCTGGAGGTCTTACATTTCTGAAAAAAATAAATTTACTAAGTAAAGCATTTATAGAGTCTTAGATAGAGCCCAAGGTGTCTTTTAGGGTTTTCAAGAATACTATTGGTTGGGACTTGGCATACTGTGGCAATTTGCAATATTTGGCTGAAGCTTCATAAGAGTAATCTCCAGAATGACCTCTGGACTCTATTTGAAATATCTTAGCGACTGAAACTTTATATTGTGTCATTTCTTCTCCCCCTTTTGGTCAAGAAGGCATTGTCAATCCCACTATGCCAGGGTCAGGTTCATCTGTAGGAGTCATGTCTAATATTACCAGGGAGACTTACACCCCTGGGAGTTACATCCCACACAGGGGGAGAATAATGGGTTTATTTTCAGAGTTGCACAGCCAGCTTTTTTATTTTTTTATTTTTGCATGGGCCGGCGCCGGGAATCAAACTCAGGTCTCTGGCATGGCAGGCAAGAATTGTGCCAGTGAGCCACAGTTGCACCACCCATAGCCACCTTTTGAAGTAGATTTTATGATTCTCTTCACAAAACAGGCAAAGATATTATATATCTTGCCACACAGATAGCAGCATATTAAGAATTTGAACCCAGACAATATAGCTCTAAGAGTTCAAATCATTAACCTTCATACAATAATGCCTTTAAGATAAATAACATGGTCAGAATATTAGTTTTTCTAATCTGGAAATGTACTCCATAAATTATGGGGAATCATACTGCATACAGAATAAACTAAATATGAATTTATTTATGATATATGACAGTTTACCTTGAAGGTACTTCTACAACAGAGAGCACTTTGTATGAACAAAAGTAGTCTATTCACATTGCTTCCTACTTGAAACTTACTTACTAGAAAGTTTACAAAAGAAATCAGCAAAATTATTTCAACAGTCTGATATTCTAAACACCCAACTACTATTACAGGAAAACAAACAAGCAAAATCCTACACAGGCAAATATTCTAGTTTCCTCCAAAATGAATGCTACATATTTCTCAGATTTAAAAAATATACATTGTTTTAAAAAATTGTCCTTCAATTTATTTTTTCAAAACAAAATATTATTGCCTAATTCAAATATTTCAAACACACCCAAGTGTTTCAAGTACATCTAAAATAAATTTCATAGCAGCTAACCAGACCATTTTAAAATAGGTGCTCAAATGACCCTACAGAATGGAAACCAAATACAATGTCTCTCTAGATCTAAATTTTGTTTGGTAGTTATCGTAATCTTTTTCAACAAAAATGCAAAAAAAAAAAAAAGAATTTGTATAGCCATTTAGTTGAACTTTGAAGTTTAAGCCATGTTTTACCGTTTTATCTTTTCTCCCTCACTAACCCCCACTAAAATGATAGTGTGGGTATAAAAAGGTATAAATCCACAAAAACAACAGCGAAAAGCAGGATACTAAACAATAACAAATACTGGAAATTTCAAAGTACATGGACAAGTAGCAATTTTGTTAGTACACATAAGCCAGTTTTAGAGGAAATATAAACAGTGAACGCATTGCAATGAAAGACATTGAGGAGCAAATACAACAGAATGCAAAGTTCAGAAAATAAGATGATTGGTAGAAATTCTGTATAAATGCAGTAAGATACCACTGGCTTCTCTCCCTATGCCAGAAGAATGATGATTTACTCTCTGAGGGGACAAAAGCACAAGGACTCTGGTCTCTTGAGTTACCAGGTACAGGGGTCCCATGACATTAGATAAGAGGATTTCCTTCTGGGATACCTAACCCATACAAGAACATGAACAGTAGATTTTGACAGTTGGGGATTTCCCAATGAATGATATATACTCAAACTTCAGGCATGTACATCTTTCAGGCAGCCATATGTGCCTCACTCTAAAATGTAGCAGACAACCAAGTAGCAGTTGACATTGGAGAAACCTCAACTATAAGAGAAACAGAGTGAAACAAAAAGGCAGAAAGAAATTTGAAGGCAACAGATATGAATCAGGTTGATGGAAAATTAAAAACAAATTCACTAGCAATCTCATAGATGTATCTCATCTTATCCATGAAACATAAGCATGATAATATATGGAACATGCAGAAAATGAACAAAATTAGCTCAAAGAAGCTCAAATATAATAAAGAAATGAAGAACTCAGCATAAAATTTGGAAAAGTTAAATCTCTTTGAGAGCAAAATGACAAGAAAAGAGGTGGGAAAATGACAGAGGGAAGATGAGAAAAAGGGCAATCCAGAAACTCCAATAACTGTCATGGTCAGGTTCATGTGTCAACTTGGTCAGGTGGTGGTACCCGTTTGTCTGACTGGGCAAGTGCTGACCTGTCTGTTGCAATGAGGACATTTATAAAATTAAATCATGATCATGTCAGCTGCATCCACAGCTGATTGCATTTGTCTTCTTCAATGAGTGATGCTTAATCTAAACACTGGAAGCCTTTTAAGGAGGATCGAGAAGAGACAGCCTCTCTTCCTGCTTCAGCTGGTGAGCCTCTCCTGTGGAGTTTGTCATCAGAGTCATCAGCCTGCCCCATGGATTTTGGACTCTACATTGCCACGGTTACGTGAGACATTTTTAAAAAATTTATCTCTACGGTTATTTCCTACTGATTCTGTTTCTCTAGAGAACCCTAGCTAATATACTGACTAAGAGCTGAAGAAAGAGAAAACAGAGTTATAAAAAAAACTCCTGTATTAGCTAGGGTTCTCTAGAGAAACAGAATCAACAGGGAACACTTGCAAATATAAAATTTATAAAAGTGTCTCACGTGACCGCAGGAACACAGAGTCCAAAATCCACAGGGCAGGCTGTGAAGCCTACGACTCCGATGGATGGTCTGGATGAACTCCACAGGAGAGGCTCACCAGCTGAAGCAGGAATGGGACCTGTCTCCTCTGAGTCCTCCTTAAAAGGCTTCCCGTGATTAGATTAAGCATCACTAATTGTAGAAGACACTCCCCTTTGGCTGATTACAAATGGAATCAGCTGTGGATGCAGCTGAGTGATCATGATCTAATCCTATGAAATGTCCTCGTTGCAACAGACAGGCCAGCAGTTGCCCAATCAGATAAACAGGTACCACAACTTGGCCAAATTGACACGTGTCCCCAACCATGACCACTTCCTAGGATTTTAAGGGCATTTATTTTGCCCTTTGGACACCATTTGTGTTCAACACAATGAATGAAGGGAGAAAAAAAAGACATACTCCAAAACATAATTCATAAAATTCAGAACACTGGAGATAAGGAGATGATTCTCAAAGCTTTCAGGAATTAAAAAATAGTAATATACGTCATAAGGAAAGAAGAATCAAATAAAGTAAGATTTTTCACCATTAAAACCCAATTTCTCAGCTAAAGCAACAGAGCAATCCCTTTAAAAGCCTGAGATTTCCAATTTAGAATTCTATATATAGCTACCTATAAACAAGCTGAAGATAGAATTTCAATAATAACTCAAAAAGTATTTGCAGACATACAAGATCTCAAATATTTTCATCTCAATGCATCCTTTCTCAGAAAGCTAATAGAGAAATAAACCAAGAAAGAGGAAAACATGCCTTTTTAGAACAGGACTAAGCACAAAGCGAACAGAAGGGAATTCCTGGGACCTGGAAAAGATGTGTCCAGATAGGAAAAAGAGGAGAGAGAACAGGACCATTATCTTCAGCATAAGCTGCAACTTCTAGTTTACTTGATTTGTTTGAAGGTGTTGACCAGAGTTAGCACTTCTCAAGAAGAAAAGTTGGGGATACATTAGTTATAGGCATACAACCCGCACTAACCAAATCAAAACATGAGACCCTTATTAAATCCGGGAAGACAAAAAGCAGTTTATAAGAGAGAATGGCTCAACAGGGAAATAAGATTCACATAACAATAATGCATACTCTGAATATTGATTTAACCAAAAACTATGATATAATCATATTGGAAGAATGGGAGGAGGCAAAGTGTAAGTGTGAATATGTGTGTGTGCGTGTGGAGGGGGAGGGTTATGAGAACCAAGCTTCCATCTTCTACAGTTTGATGACAACACATTAGGGTAAAAACACATTATTTAGAAATATAGTAGTAAGTATCTTCCCACCCCCTAAAAAAAGGAAAATAGAGCTGAAAGCCACTT
Source organism: Myrmecophaga tridactyla (assembly GCA_004026745.1). Taxonomy (NCBI): domain Eukaryota; kingdom Metazoa; phylum Chordata; class Mammalia; order Pilosa; family Myrmecophagidae; genus Myrmecophaga; species Myrmecophaga tridactyla. Next base: position 8,761 of record PVIY010014894.1, read on the forward strand.
TTTCTTGAGTTGGGGAATCAGGTGTAAGAAGGGGTAATGCATATGCAGTTGCATTTTTAAAATGTAATTTAAAATGCTTATTAGAAGATTAAGTTTCAGAGCATTTCTCCTTGGCAAATTAAATTTCTTGAGAGCAATCACAGTGATTTTTGTCAGTTCTTTCATGCTTTTTGTGTCTAGCGCAGTATCCTGAGAATGTACATCCTTGACAAATATTTTTGAAAGGTAAACACTTGCACACACACACACACACAAATACACAAAAGACAAAAACAACAACAGAGTTTATGTAGTACATAGCCAACAGGTTCAGCATTCTGAATTGGTGCTGGCTCTTACTCCAGAGAACAGAAAGAAATAAGCAAACTCCAGCAACAAACTTCTTTTCCTATTTTCCAGTAAGCTGATTTTGAAAGGGATAATGATATGGCTCACTATGCTACTTTAGTTATTTTCAATATGCTGCTAATAATGTGAAGTGACTTATTTTGCACATGTAAATTACTATGGATGAAACTACACTTTCTGAGATATTATCGGGATGGATCATTGCTCCATCTTCCTTCAAAAACAGTTGGAAAACTCCATAGCTAATCACAAGAGGTCCTAAATTAATATTTTTATTACATCAAAGACATGCATCAACTGAGACCAGGCTTACCAGTTCCTTGAACATGAGAGTCCACATTATGCTTAATAAAGTTTATACTATATTATGTCTTGACTACACTGTACTAAGAAAATTCAAAGGCTTGGGTAAGAAGACATACTAGATCTTATTTTCTGATGACCTTAAGTAAACACTTTATAAAAAGAAATGCTTTTATTCCCTCTCTGTCATATGATTTAATTTTTCTCCATAATTCTTATTAATCTCTGACTATATATTTGTCTCTGTGCTTGTTCTCCATCTCCCCATTAGAATATAGATTCCATAAGGAGAGGTATCTGGAGAATTGCTTTGGAACTCCATTAAAAATTTGTTGAATAGATGAATAATGAATTAGTGACCCCGTTACAGCTTGCAGTAGAGTAGGATAGACATTTTCTTTTATCATCTTTACACTGCAACCAAGTCAACATACCTGCTATAATGTTGTCCAGTAATGTTATGGGCATACAGAATATGCCAACAAGTAAGTCACTGATTGCCAGGTTCAGGATGAAGAGGTTGGTGACTGTGTGCATTTCTTTGTTCCTTATTACAATGAAACAAACCACCGCATTTCCCACCATGCAGAGGAAGAAAATCAGAAAATAGGAAATAATGAAGATAGCTGCCACTTGAGGCTGGTGAAGGTAGTAATCCACATAGGTGATGTTAATATTTGAGTATGGATCATGCTTTGTGTCATTGACAATCCAGATGTGAGGCCAATTTCCTGAAGTGTTGGTGTCCCATTTCTCACTCATGATGGACTTTAACAAAAGAGAGGCAGAAAAGGAAGGGTATAATTAGAAACTAGTAGAGCATATGCTCTGTACCCGAGTTAAAGAGGGGCACTTTCAAACTATGGAATTTTGTACCCCAGACTCAATGATTTACTGAAAGGATTTACAGGACTCAGGACATAATTGTACTAAGACTTCTAATACCAACAGTTTACAAAGCAAAATCACAAATGGAAATGGTGTGGGGGGAGACGTCTGGAGGAAATTAGGTACAATAAATCCTCTCCCAGAAGTGTCACACAGGATGTTCTTAATTCCTCCAGCAGTCAGTGTGACATATCTGAAGTGGTGGGTACCAGGGAAGCTCATTAGAGTCTAAATGCCCAACTTTTTTATTGGCAGTGTCTTATGTGAGCACCTTGGGCTAGTATATATCAAAATTACACACTTCCGGAAGGAATACAGGTGTTGAGCATAAGCCACAGTGAACAGTCTCAGCAGAGTGAGTCACTCTTATCATTTAGGGCAAGTTTTATATCAGCATAGGGAACTATCTACCATTTAAATTCCTAGTAGCCAGCCAAGGACAAAGTTACAAGCTGGTTTTACTAAGGATAACAGTTGCAGGACTTCTAAATTAACTCTTTTCTGCCACCCCCCTTGGTAACTGGATGGACAAAAAGTTATATGTACTTGTATATCATTTATTAGTGGACGTATGCAAATTATTTCCAATATTCACTGTTTTTTTAGTTGCATAGAATTTGAATAGATGGGAATAAATCCAAATGGGTCTCCATTGGTAGTTAATCAGACCCAATTTGCAGATGTTTGAGGCATTTAGTGATTTCTTCATCTTTCAACAAGTACACGAATTGCATCATTTTAGGAAGGCATATTTATTCCTCTAAATTTTATATTGGAACTAATGTATTTTCCACTTATGTTTCTTGACTTTGGATAGCTTTTCCCTTTGTATTTTGAACACAGGGAAGAGTAACCAAGATAAAAAATTACTGAAGAAGAATAATAAGTTGATTAAAAGCAATCACTTTTCTCCAATAGCTCCCATTATTTTGCCATTTTATTTCTCCCCTTTCTTCTAATTTTTTCTCTTTGGTTTCCTGAATTGTAAACCTCTAACCCTAAAGAGAAAAAGAAAATGAAAAATGAATAGCAAAGCACATGTGGGATGGGATGGGCGTTTGGACAGGAGAAAAAGAAAGGAGGAATTTGAGTAGAATTTAATGAATTCTCATGTGCCATGCATAGTCAGGCTAAATGTGTCATTTGTGTCTAGAAGCCTGATGGAGAATACTTACCAGCTTGGATAAAAAGCTTTTCCTTCAAAGTCTCCAAAAGGAAAATATTCTCACAAATATTTTAGAATGTTAATACCTAAGGCAAGGAAACAACATAAATATGAATGAGAACTGCACAAGAAAATTGTAGCTAGCAAAAATTACTGATAAGAAACATCTGGCCACAGGTTCAATTAGAATTGGAAAACATATGGTAGAAGACATCATCAGACATAATGATTTATATTTGTATGTCACTTTTTCCTTACATCTTTAGTTTAAAACAGGCACGTGTTTCCAAAACAGATGTGTCCATATTGGATCTGTTGTGATAGATTGAATTATGTACCCCAATTTAGATATGTTATTAATCTTATTTTTGTTTGTTTTACATTTTTTAGAGAAGTTTACATTGAAAGAAAAATCATGTAGAAAATAGAGGGATTCCATATAATCCCCCTCACACACACACTTTTCCCTATAATTGATACTTTTGCATTAGTGTGGTACTTTATTATAATTGATGAAAGAATATCATCATAATTGTACTATTAACTCTAGCCCATAGTAGAGATTATGGTTCACTGTTTGTCTTGTAAGCCTTAGGCTGATTTTTTAAATTGTTATTTTAGTAACATATATGCAACCTAAAATCACCCATTTTAATCACAATCAAATATATAATATAGTTTTGTTAATTACGTTCACAATATTGTGCTAACATCACCATGACCACCATCCATTAAGAAAGTTTCCATTACAACAAATAGAATTTCTTTACCAATTAAGCATTATTTGCTTTTCATCTACACCCACCTCAGCTTCTCGTAACCTGTACACTAGTTCCTGAATCTACAGATTTGCTTATTCCAATTATTTCCTATCAATAAAATCATATAACAGTTGTCCTTTTTTGAAGATTTTTTTTATTTTTGGTTATAAAAGTTGTAGGTTTACAGAAATGTCATGCATAAAATATATAAATACAGAGTTCCCATATGCCACCCTATTTTAGCACACTTGACATTAGTGTGGTACATTTGTTACAATTCATCAGAGAACATTTTTATAATTGTACTATTAACTATAGTCCATTGTTTATAATAGAGTTCATTGTGTTGTACAATTTTAGGTTTTTTCTTTTAATTTTTATTCTACTAACATATATATGACCTAGAATTTCTCCCTTTTAACCACATTCACAAATGTAATTCAATGTTACTAATTACATACACAATGTTGTGTGACCATCACTACCATCCATTACCAAATTTTACAGCCACCGATAGAAATTTTGACAAATTTAAGCATTAACTCCCCATTCCCTAACTTCAACCAAGCCCGTGGTAACCTATATTCTAGATTCTAACTCTATGAATTGCTTATTCTGATAGTTTCATAACAGCAGGGTCAGACAATATTTGTCCTTTTGTGTCTGGCTTATTTCATTAAACACGATGTCTTCAGGGTTCATCCATGTTATCACATGAATCAGGATTTCATTGCTTTTTAACCCTGAATAATATTCCATTGTATGTATATACCATATTTCATTTATCCATTCATTGGTTGACGGACACTTGGATTGCTTCTCTCTTTTGGCAATTGCAAATAATGCTGCTGTGAACATTGGTGTATCTGCTTGAGTCTCTGCTTTCAATTCTTTTGGATATTCTTTTCGATATGTACCTTTCAATTCTTTTGGATGTGTACCTAATAGTGGTATTTCTGGGTCATATAGTAATTCTATACTTAGCTTTCTTAGGAACTGCCAAACTGTCTTCCACAGTGGTTGTACCATTTTACTTTCCTACCAGCAATGAATGAGTGTTTCTATATCTCTGTATTCTCTCCACCTCTTGTGATTTTCTTTTTTAAGGTTGCCATTCTAGTGGGTATGAAATGGCATCTTATTGTAGCTTTGATTTACATTTCACTAATAGCTAATGATGTTGAGCATCTTATCATGTACTTTTAGCCTTTTGTATATTCTCTTTGGAGAAATGCTTATTCAAGTTTTTTGCTCGTTTTTAAATTGGGTTGTTCGCCCTTTTATTGTTGAATTGTAGGATTTCTTTATTTATTTTGGATATTAAAACTTTAATGGATAAGTAATTCCCCAAATTTTCTTCCATTGAGTAGGTGGCTTCCCACTTTCATAATAAAGTCCTCTGATGTGCAAAATTTTAAAATTTTGATGAGGTCTCATTTATCTACATTTTAATTCATTGTTTATGCTTTGGGTGCAAATGCTTAGATACTACTGCCTAACACAAGGTCCTAAAGATGCTTCCCTGTGTACTCTTGTAGTAGTTTTAGAGTTCTAGTTCTTATGTTTAGGTCTTTAATCTATTCTAAGTTATTTTTTCTAGATGGGATGAGATAGGGATCTTTATTCTTTCTTTTAATTAGAAAGTTTTTAGCTTACAGAATCATGTAAAAAATGTTATCCCCCAGTACTAAAGTTTTCATTAGTGTGATACCTTTGTTATGCTTAACAGAAGAATGTTATAATTGTTCTATTTACTATAGTCCATAGTGTACATCAGGATGTGCTTTTCCCATATATCACTTATTATTAATGTAATATTTTGTTATAATTCATGAAAGATCATTTTTATAATTGTACTATTAAATTATAGTCCATGGTTTACAATAGTATTCACTGTGATTTATGGTCCTATGTTTTATTGGTTAATTTTTACTCTAGTGAATATGACTTATGTTGGCCCTTTGCAACCACATTCACAGATATAATTCAGTACTGTTAATTACACTCACAATGTTGCTGTACCACCACATCACTCATTTCCATAACTTTTTATTCAACCTATATAAGCACACTAATTGAGTTCTAATTCTTTCATACCAGTGAGATTGCACAATATTTATCCTTAAGTGTCTGGCTTAATTAACTCAACATGATGCCTTCAAGATTCATCCATGTTGTTGCATGAATCAGAATTTCATTCATTTTTAGTGCTGACTAATAACAAAGTTTTGTGGTTTTCCATGCACAAGTCCTTTACATCCTTGGTTAAATTTATTTATAAATATTTGGTTATTTTTGTTGCTTTTGTAAATGGAATATTTTTTATTTTTTGATGAAAAATATATTCATTTGCATAGTTTTAAAAGAATATCAAAGAATACTTTCTAAAACCACAACAAATTTGCTATTTATATATTGAAGAAAACAAACGAAAAAAATGTATGCTTCCCTTGAAAGTTGTAAATGATACTCTTTTTTTGGTATGCTGTATGGTGGGGGTCATATTTCATTCTTTTTTCATGTGGGTATCCCATTATTGCAGCATCATTTGTTGAATTTTTGTTTGTTTGTTTGCTTGTTTGTTTGATTTGGGAAGTAAATGGGCCAAGAATCAAAACTGGTTCCCCTCACAGCAGGCAAGAATTCTGCCACTGAACTATCCTTGCACCCCCTCTAAATGATACTTTTTAACATGCTGTCATGGTCAGGTTCATGTGTCAACTTGACCAGGAGGTTTTACCCATTTTTCTGGTTCGGCAAGTGCTGGCCTGTCTGTTGTGATGTGGACATTTCATAGAATTAAATCATGATCATGTTGGCTGCATCCACAGCTGATTCCATTTGTAATCAGTCAAGGGGAGTGTCTTCTGAAATGAGTGATGCTTAATCTAATCACTGGAAGCCTTTTAAGGAGGTTCAGAAGAGACAGGCTTGCTTTCTGCTTCAGCTGACAAGCCTCTCCTGTGGAGTTCATTCAGACCCTTCATTGGAGTCATCAGCTTCACAGTTGGCCCTACGGATTTTGGACTCTACATTCCCAGGTTACATGAGACACTTTTATAAATTTTATATCTATAGATCTCTCTCGCTGATTCTGTTTCTCTAGAAAACCCTAACTAATACAGCTTCGTTCCAGGAGTGGGGTGGTTCTTAAGAAGCAGAATCTTAAAAATGGGTTTTTATGAATGGTTTTCTATTCTGACTGGACTCAAAGGCACTAAGGAATTTGAGTCCCATAATCAGAATGACACTGCCAATCCATGAGGTGAGCTTGCAAAAGAGATAGTCAAAATATCACCATTAAATTCTAATGCTTTGCTTGTATGACACCAGGCTCTGGGGGACAATGTTTTTGACTCCTTTACAGAGTTTTGTGGAAATAGGAGGTGTAGCGATGTTGGGTGGTTATTGTTAGATACACTGTATACATTAATGAGTGAAAGGGATGGGCTTAAGGCTGTAAATGAGACGCTTACATGCAGTCTGACAGATGAATATGTTTCAATGAGAGTCCTGGAGGAAAATCTTATCTCCTGTAGCCATAGACTTGAGATCTCTGAAAATCAGACTCAGAATCTCATTGTTGAGTAGCAACTTTATAACATAAACTGAAATCTCAATCTTGCATGGTGTCTACTGTTAAAGTGAGGGCATTGATTGGAAAGGATTGGGACCCTGAAAAATGGGATGGCGACATATGGATTGATGATGTTGGTGGAGAGTTTGAAACCCTAGGTCATGCTGAGTCTTCAGTAGATAACTCTATAATAGTCTGCAATGAGGACATAGCCACCCCACCTCCATCCTGGCCTGAAGAACTGGACACCCAACTTCCACTTGAAGGGATTAACCTTAGAGTGATTAATCCTATTTCACCAGATGAACCTGCAAATGAATGCTCTGAAGCAAATGGCTTGGAAGATACTTCTAATTCTTTTCATGACACACCCTCACCCCACCCCCATTTCTTCTGGAGCTATAACTAGATTAAATTTCCAGTAGGCCCTTAAAGGTGAGGTACAAAGTATCATACATGAGGAGGTATGTTATACTCCAAAAGAACTGTGTGCATTTTCCGATTTATATAGACAGAAATCAGGGGAATATATGTGGTAATGGATTTTAAGGGTATGAGAATATGGTGGGAGGACTATAAAGCTGGATCAGGCTAAATTTATTGATATGGACCCACTAAGCAGAGATTCTGCATTCAATGTTATAGTTCGAGGGGTTAGAAAAGGCATTAACAGCTTGTTTGGATGTTGGCTGAAATATGGATCAAAAGGTGGCCAACATTACCTGAGGTTGAAATGCCAGAACTGCCCTGGTATAATGTAGATAAGGGGATCCAGAAGATTAGAGAGATTGGAATGTTAGAGTGGATTTATCATGCAAAGCCTGCTCTTACACACCAGGAATGTCCAGAGGATGCACCTTTTACCAGAACAGTGAGAAATAAATTTGTGAGATGAGCACCATCATCCCTGAAGAGCTCTGTGGTTGCACTTCCCTGTAGGTCAGATATTACTGTAGGAACTGCTGTCACTGAGCTGGAATCCTTAAACACAATAGGGATGACCAGGTCCTGAGTTGGCAGAAGCCAGGTCAGACTTGAGAAAATTTACAGATCCAGAGCCCCTTGAATGAGGGGGAGGCCAGGTCCCTTTGGGGGAGGACCTTGTTATACTACCACAAATCTATACTGCTAATCTTCCTCCAAGCCTTCCCCAAAGAGACTGATGAGCTTTTACCAGGGTAACTGTGCACTGGGGAAAAAGAAATGGTCAGATATTACAGGAATTATTAGACGACACTGGTTCAGAAGTGACATTAATTCCACAAAACATTACTCTGGCTCACCAGTCAGAGTGGGGACTTATGGAGACCAGGTGATCAATGGAGTTTTAGCTCAAGTCTGTCTCATAGTAGATCCAGAGTGCCCCTGGACCCATTCTGTAGCTATTTTCCCAGTTCCAGAATGCATAATTGGAATAGACATACTGAGTAACTGGCAGAATCCCCACACTGGCTCTCTAACTCATGGAGTGAGGGCTATTATGGTGGGAAAGGTCAAATGGAAGCCATTAGAACTGCCCCTACCTAACAAAATAGTAAATCAGAAGTAATACCAGATTCCTGGAGGGATTGCAGAGATTACTGCCACTCTTAAGGACTTGAAGGATTCAGGAGTGATGATTCCCACCACATCTCCATTCAACTCTCCTATTTGGCCTGTGCAGAAAACAAATGGGTCTTGGAGGGTGAGAGTGGGTTATCATAAGCTCAACCAGGTGGTAATTCCAATTGCAGCTGCTGTTCCGGATGTGGTATAATCGCTTGAGCACATCACTACATCCCCTGGTAACTGGTATGCAATTATTGATTTGGCAAATGCTTTTTTCTCAATAGCTGTTAGTAAGGACCACCAGAAACAGTTTGCTTTCAGCTGGCAAAGTCTGCAATATACTTTCACTGTCCTACCTCAGGGGTATATCAACTCTCCAGCCCTATGTCATAATCTTGTCCACAGGGACCGTGATCATTTCTCCCTCCCGCAAGACATCATACCAGTCCATTATATTGATGATATCATGTTGATTGGACCTAGTGAACAAGGAGTAGCAACTACTATATACTTACTGGTAAGGCATTTGTATGTCAGAGGATGGGAGATAAATCCAACTAAAATACAGGACCCTTCCACCTCAGTGAAATTTCTAGGTGTCTCCCATCCCTTCTAAGGTGAAGGATAACTTGTTGCATCAGACCCCTCCTACAACCAAAAACAGAGGCACAATGCCTAGTTGGTCTCTTTGGATTTTGGCAACAACGTACTCCTCATTTGGGTGTGCTACTCCAGCCCATTTATTGAGTGACCAGAAAAGCTGCTAATTTTGAATGAGTATCTGAATAAGAGGAGACTCTGTGGCAGGTCCAGGATGCTGTACAAGCTGCTCTGCCACTTGGGCCATATGATTCAGCAGATCCAATGGTGCTGGAAGTGTCAGTGGCAAATAGAGATGCTGTCTGGAGGCTTTGGCAGGCCCCTATAGAAGAATCACAATGCAGACCCTTAGGATTTGGAGCAAAGCCTTACCATCTGGTGCAGATAACTACTCTTCTTTTGAGAAACAGCTTTTGGCCTGCTACCAGGCCTTAGTAGAGACTGAACACTTAACCAGGGGCCACCAAGTTACCATGAGACCTGAGTTACCTATTGTGAGCTGGGTGTTGTCTGGCCCACCAAGCCATAAAGTTGGGTATGCACAGCAGCACTCCATCATAAACTGGAAATGGTATATATGAGATAGGGCGAGAGCAGGTCCTGAAGACACAAGTAAGTTACGTGAGGAAATGGCCCAAATGCCAACAGTCTCCACTCCTGCCACATTATCTTCTCTTTTCCAGACCAGAGCTATGGCCTCTTGGGGAGTTCCTTACAGTTAATTGGCTGAGGAAGAGAAAACTCAGGCCTGGTTTACAGATAGTTCAGCATGATATATAGGTACCCTCCAAAAGTGGACATCTGCAGCACTCCAACCCCTTTCTGGGGTGTCCTTGAAGAACAGTGGTGAGGGGAAATGCTACCAGTGGGCAGAACTTTGAGCAGTGCACCTGGTTGTTCATTTTGCTTGGAAGGAGAACTGACCAGAGGTTCATCTGTGTACCGACTCATGGGCTGTTGCTAATGGTTGCTATTGGTTTGGCTGGATGGTCAGTGACTTGAAAAGACCACAATTGGAAAATTGGTGACAAAGAGGTCTAGGGAGGAGATATGTGGCTAGACCTTTCTGAGTGGGCTAAAAATGTGAAATTTGTGTCCTGTGTGAATGTGCACCAGAGGGTAACTTTAGCAGAGGAAGGTTTTAATAATCAAGGGGATAAGATAACCCATTCTGTGAATACCAGTCAGCCTCTTTCCCCAGCAACACCTGTCATTGCCCAATGAGCTCATGAACAAAGTGATCATGATGGTAGCGATGGAGGTTATGCATGGACTCAGTAACTTGGGCTTCCACTCTCCAAGGCTGACTGGCTGAGTGCCCAATCTGCCAGCAGCAGAGACCAACATTCAGCTCCTGATATGGCACCATTCCCTGAGGTGACCAGCTGGCTACCTGGTGGCAGGTTGATTACATTGGACCACTCCCTTCATTGAAGGGGCAGTGATTTGTTCTAACTGGAATAGCTACATACTCTGGATATGGGTTTGCTTTCTCTGCATGCAATGCTTCTGTGAAAACTACAATCCGTGGGCTTATAGAATGCCTTATCCTTCATCATGGTACTCCACACAGCATTGCTTCTGAAAGAGGAACATACCTCACAACAAATGAAGTGCAGGAATGGACACATGCTCATGGAATTCTCTGGTCTGACCATGTTTCCCATCATCCAGAGGCCGCTGGATTGATGGAACGTTGGGAAGGCCTTTTGAAAACTTAATTACAGTGCCAACTAGGTGGCAATACCTTGAAGGGCTGGGGTAATATTCTCCAGGAATCTCTGTATGCTATGAATCAGTGTCCACTGTATGGTGCTGTTTCTCCCATATCCAGGATCCATGGGTCCAGGAACCAAGGGGGGAAATGAGAGTGGCACCACTCCCCATTATCCCTAGTGATCCACTAGGAAAATTTTTGCTTCCTGTCCCTGTGACCTTGAGCTCTTCTGGCCTACAGGTTTTAGTTCCAAAAGGAGGAGTGCTTCCACCAGGAGAAACAGCAATGATTGCATTGAACTGGAATCTAAGACTGCCACCTGGTCACTTTGAGCTACTCATTGCCCCTGGATCAACAAGCCAAGAAGGGGATTACATTACTGGCTGGGGTGATTGACCCTGACTATCAGGGGGAAATAGGACTGCAACTACACAATGGAGGTAAAGAAGGGTTTTCCTGGAATATAGGCGATCTCCTAGGACGTATTTTAGTACTACCATGCCCTGTGATTAAAATCAATAGAAAACTGCAATAACCCAATCCAGGCAGGACTACCAATGGGTCTGAAACTTCAGGAATGAAGGTTTGGGTCACCCCACCAGGCAAAGAACCACAGCCAGCTGAAGTGCTTGTGGAGGGTAATGGGAACATGGAATGGGTAGTGGAAGAAGGCAGTGATCAATATGAACTATGACCACGTGATCAGTTACAGAAACAAGAACTGTGATGCTGTTTTGTTCATGTTAAAAGATACAAACTTGTAAGATATCAAGTTTAAGAATGAATATTACCCAAGGACTTGCACCCTATTCTGGGAAAATTTTATGTGTTTCTGGTTGTATGCAGGACAGTTGACTATTGTTAAGTGAGGAATTTAATTGTTTTCTGTTTAGAAATGAGGTATCATTTAAGGTGATGTGTGTAGCTGTCAAGTTGACAAGGGGTGGACTGTCATGGTCAGGTTCATGTGTCAATTTGGCCAAGTGGTGTTATCAATTTGTCTGGTTGGGTAAGTGCTGGCCTGTCTGTTGCTATGAGGATATTTCATAGAATTAAATCATGATCATGTGAGAGAACAAATCTTTGTTGCTTTAAGCCACCAAGTTTGTGGTACTCTGTTACAGTAACCTTAATAAACCAAGCTACTTACAAACAGAATGTTCTTCCTGGTGCCATAGGCATGCTGTAAGTGCAAATGACTACATGCTGGCTAAAGAATGACCAGACAGACACACACCTAATTTAATATTCCTGGCACAGAGATAAAAGATGCGTCTGGAAGGCTCCCTTACTTTGGGCTTCTCATAAACCCTTGCTTTTAGGAAGCCAAGATAACGTTCAGAAAGCAGAATTGGACCTGCTCAGTAGTTAATGCATAGGGACCAGCATGATGCTAAAATAAAATAGTACTTGAACATTGGACTGAATTTTCAGAGGTAAATATATTGAGTCTGGAAAAGATTAACTAAGAATCTGAGATATACTTGCCCAACCCCAACAGTGTACCATAGGCCTTTTGTAATGATTTGTGAAAAGAGGCCTGGGACGAGTAGGCAAAGCTTCTTAGCATTACTAGATCTAGGTGCTTAATGTTCAATAGCACTCATGGCATAGGTGAAACTGGGAGGGTTTGAAGGTGCCAAATTGGAGGAGACGAAAGTTGGAATTAGGACTGGAATGTACAGAGATATTTTACTGATTATGTGGCCTTTTGCTGAATGCATAGGGTTAAAAAAAATATTGCCTTTATCGTAAGTTCACACTTACATGAGTTTTAATTGGCCATGATAAATAGGAACTTCTGGAATTACTCAAGTTCTCTTAGGTAATACATTGTAATAATACATTACAACATAAATGGTAAGAAGTGCAGAATTGCAGGTGTATACAAGAGATGACTGCTTTGGTTAAGGAAATGATTGCAATGTGATTATTGATTCTCATTAGTTCCCATTTTAACAGACTTATCTGGCCAGTACAAAGTATTTAACAGTAGATTATCAAGTATTAAACAAAGTAGTTCCTCTGATTACTTCAGCTGTACCTGTTGTAATAGACTGTACAGGAAGCACAACAAGCCAAGAGTAACTAACATGCCATTAAAGCTTGGCTAATCTCTTCTTCTCTATTATAATTTCAGAGAACAGCCAGGCATAATTAGCATTCTTACAGAATGGAAAAGAGTATAGGTCTACTGTATTGCCAGAGGGACATTTGAATTTACCTGCCTATTGCCATACTCTCATGAAATGAGACGGACTTAAAAATAATCAAAAGCAAGTTATTAATTGCATCAGCTATATCATGAAAATTGCATCCTCAGAGTAAGAAGTTCAAGAAAAGCTAAGGATGATACTGACTTGCATGTCAAATAGCGTCAGGCTGGTACACACGCTAAAATTCAAGGGCCAAACCTATCTCTGTAGGTACTGGGAATTACATGGGAAGGAGCAACTAGAGACATTCCTGAAACAATTTTCAATAATTATCTCACAGAGCCTGCCAAAGAACAAGAGTTTAGAGACAAGTAGGGCTATTTGAGTTTTGTCAGAAGTCCATTTAGTCCCTATTCACAAAGTCACCAGAAATATCATTGAATTTTATCAAGGTCTTGAGCACAAACAGTTGTTACAGGATTTTCATAATAGGGTGGTGGCAAAGGAAGGGCTACTAGGACTTTATGTTTTTACTGCTCAGATAACATTTGGAATGTCTGAGAGCAGAATATACACAAAATGGATCCACTGGAAGAAATGAAATAGTTCAGGGAAGATCTCTTGTGTTTTCAACAATAAAGATGCTGCAGACAGATATTTCTAATAAATGACTTGAAAGAGAATCAGTAGCTTGTCAGTGAGCATTGGTTAAAACTGCCCCCACCACAGAAAGCCATCAGATAATTCTGAGGCTAAGAATACAAGTTTTTCTTGGGTAATGTCAGAGACTTTCAGAGAGGAATGAAGTGGCCGAGCAAATCTTCATTCATAAAGTGGAAGTGGGATATTGAAGAGCACACTTTGGGAAGTGAAGCAAGTTCACGAGAGAGAATCCACTGCATACAGAAGCAGATTGCTTCACTGCTAGTAGAACTGTTAATAAAGCCCTGAGAGGACCTCTCCCACCCCACTGCTGCATTGTCTGTGACTCAGGAATCACTCTCAGCTGTGGCAAAGAAGGTTGTCTTGTGCATTAATGAGGATATTTACTGTGCTGTTTTGTAAAGCAACAGCTTTACAAAAAATATATATACACGAAAATAAATATACAAAAAAATATTTACCTAAGGGAATACCTTGTTAGAAGAAGACAAGGGCAAACAGGCAGCATGGACATTGCTGAGAAAGAATAAATAGAAGTAGAGTGTCCAGACATTAACAGACTCTTGGGGTATAGTCAATGGCCATCCTATATAGTCAGGCAAATAGGCACTCATTCAAAGAAATTCTTAGGGGAATTAGGGACAGATTTCAAGTGAGTAAAGTGGAGAATTACCAGAAACAATCAGCTGCTGGCTCAGAAGGAAGCTTGAATAATATGGCAGAGGCTTTAGCCAGATTTCTAGAACTCACTAGCTACTTTATGAAGTGAGTTGGCATGTGGGTGTTCAGGCCATGCACTGGTGGACTAATGGGACAAGAAATTGTATGCCAGAGTCAACAAGGAATAAATCCCTTAAAAATGGCTGTGGGCAAAATTCCTCAAGGACAAAGTCAAAGCACAACTGAAAAATGTGATTATTCTGGACTTTTATTAGAAGCCCTAGAATACAAGTGAGTGTTAACCAGGATCCATACCTATTTTGCCATAAACTTTGCTAATTTTGTAATGCGTAACTTGGGATAATGCCTTTAAAGGCATGTAATGATTCATTCTTTATCACTCTCCACTATTTGAACATATTAATTTTGATCAATGTATGTACTGCTGTGAAATGGACAGTGAAACATAATATTATTATAATATTATAAACATAATCTTATATACTATATAATAGACATAATATTATTATTCAGAAATACAAAACTCCTTATGACCTTTCAGAGCAGTGATATTCCTGAGACTTGAAATGGGTAATTGAAACACTTGTTATTTAAAACAAGTGGAAAAGATTTTGAGCATTGACTCACTTTCTCCTCTATCATGCAAATTAGGCTAAATTTAACACCAAATTTTTTTAAGAGTCTATACTTTAAAGTTCTAGAATTTTCATTTGGTTTTTATTTATTATATTTATTTTTCATATTAGATTTTCATTCATTAAAATTTTACATTGGGTGCATGGGTGGTTCAGTGGTAGAATGTTCACCTTTCGTGAGGGAGATTCCTAGACCATGCACTCAAAAAAAAATTGTGTTTTCTTTTATTCATTAAGGATAGTTATAGTGGCCATTTTTAAGTCCTTGCCTGTTAATTCCAAATTCTGGTTCATTTCAGGTTTGGATTTATTTGTTTTTTTATCCCTCTTCATCATGCATTCAATTTCATTAAGTCACTGTATACCAAATAAATTTTAGATTATAACATGGATATTATGAATGTTTAGTTATGAAGACTTTGGATTCTCTTACATTTATTCTGAGTTATTTCCTTTGTTTTCATAGGTGATTTTCTTGGCCAGATCTAAAATGAAAACTCTTACATTTTGGGTAGCATCTCCAGTCTCATTTCAAATATTATATCCTTGGCTGAGCTGCTTTGAGCCTGTTTCACATACGATTCATGATTTCTCAGAGATGTTAGGGTAGACAAGAGTTTGGGGATTCTAGCCCTTCCTCTTCTGGGATTCCCCTAGTCTCTTCAGCTCTCTTAATTTCCTGACTTCACATTTCTGGTTCTCCAGGTAAAAAGGACAGCAGCTTTTCTACTTGTGCCATCCTCTCTCTATAGGATTACTAGATACACTGCTTATAGGTTGAACATAGCAAATATCAGGTTAAAAGCCAAGGAGATAAGGGCAACCTTATGTGTAAGTGCTCATTCATCACCTAAGAATGCTGACTTCATGAGATTCTGTCTGCTCCCATATAGTCACTGTTACCTTCATGTAGTTGCTTTGGCATTGTGCTGATGTTTTCTCACAGTTTTGTGTGTATGTGATAGAGATGTTATCTGGTAGGGTCTTACTCTAGCAAACCCAGAACCAAAGCCCGTTTCATTAAATTTGGGGTAGCATATAACTAAATGTACTTTGGGATGGGTTTTAAATTTATCCCATGTAGCCAAAGTAGGATTAACTATGATGCTGTTCCATTACTAAGTGGCAGGATAGTCTTATGACTTTTTGTGCACCTAACCTCACAAGATATGCCTATGGGGTGTTATCGAAGAAAAGAGTTATGAAGACTGCATTGGTGCTGGCTCTGGGAGTTTAATAACATGCCTGCTGAGTTGGGAAGGCCAAACACAAGGTGAAGAGTATGGGTCAAAACAGGTTACAGCAAAAGTGAAACATTCCTATCATTTCCTTGCCAATACATCATGGAAAGAAAATATCTCTGTTGGCTATCTCTCAGATCTGGTGGTGACTAATGGAAAGTACTGGAAGAAAACCCTTGAAAATTTGGTTACCGTTGACATATAATCTGGAGAAAAGAAGAACATAGTGCCACGAGTCATACTATACTTTTCACCAATGTGTCAAATGTTGCATTGATCTTCTTCCTATGGATATATGGTGTAACAGAGAATTTGCTATTTCAGCATGAAGTCAAATTAAAACCAGAATTACAAAAATTATGCTGCCCAGGATAAAGAAATATTTTGAGGAGCTGACTTGAAACTTCTGATTCATATGAAACATGTTAAACATGTTAAAATGATTTCTCAGAGAAGAAAATGTATTTTACTTTTAAAATACTGCACATTTGGGAGGGCCATGGTGGCTCAGCAGGCAGAGTTCTCGCCTGCCATACCAAAGACCTCGGTTCGATTCCCAGTGCCTGCCCATGCCAAAAAAAAAAAAAAATTGCACATTAAAGTAAATGCCTCCATCAAATCATCTAAAAGATTTGAGTAAGGTGCATGATAAAGGATAAATACTAGTTGAGCTAGTTGAAGATATCAAGGATTTTTAAGGGATTTAGTTATTATGAACACGTTTTGTAGAGGGAATGTCTACTTCCCATCAGATTGTTCAAATTATATTTGTTGAAGTATTAGAAGCCTTATTCTTTCTTTGCAATAGTGAAGAAATTGTAATAAGGTAAATAGTCATAATAAACATCTGAGAAATCTGTGGCAAGGAGTTATTGACCAAGCTTGCTGACTTATTGGGTAGAAGGCTTTAATCAATTGGTTTGTGGTCCATTTATCACCAAAATACCAGGAAAATTCCTTAGGGAAACAAAAGAAGACTAACTCATGATTTTGTCAATATACTAATTAAAGCTCAAGGTAAATAAGTTAATGGTACTTCCAGGATAAATAATCTTAAATAACATTATCTATCTGATGTTCTTAACAGGACATCCCCAATTAATTATTGTTTTCAGTAAATAAATGTTAGGACACATGGATTTATCCCTGAAAAATGTCATGTAAGCTGGTATGCTGGTTTGCAACTGCTGTGTACCCCAGAAGAGCCATGTTCCTCAGCCCTCATTCAATATTGCTGGGTGGGATCTTTTTGATTAAGTTGTGTCCATGGAGATGTGACCCACCCACTTGTGGGCAGGGTCTTGTGATAGGTGGTTTCCATGGAGATATGTCTCCACTCATTCAAGGTGGGGTTGCCTTTGGAGAAAGCTCAGAACTGACATAGATGTTTGGAGATTGAAACAGAAATAGCGTGGGTGTTGAACAAGGACTCACAGAAATAGAACTTGAAGAGAGGGCCCCAGTAGATGCTAAGTTAAGAGATGAAATCCAGAGTTTTGTCTCAGAGCAGCTAAATGAATGCTCATAGATTCTTAGAGAGGAAACCACTGGCCTCAGAAGCTGGAAGCAATGATACCAGGAACAAGGACCAGCAGACACCAGGAACATGCCTTGTCAGCTGACAGAGGTGTTGCAGACATTATCAGCCTTTCTTGGTTAAGGTAACCTCTTGTTGGTGCCTTGATTTGGATACTTTCACTTTCTTTTAACTGTAAACTTGTAACTTATTAAATTCCCTTTTTTGTGTGGAGGGGAAGGTGCATGGTCCAGGAATCTAAAACCGTGCCTCCCTCATGGAAGGTGAGCATTCTACCACAGAACCTCAAAAGGCCTTTCCATTTCTGGTATATAGCTTTCCAGCAGCATTAGCAAACTAAAACAGCTAGGGTATAAAATATAGATATATCATAGACTGAACAATCACAAAACCTTGTGGAGAGATCTCATCTATTGCTCCTGGCCAGAAAGTAACTATCTAAATTAGGAAAGAGAGTCTGATAAGACATTCTTGATGTCCCAGATATCACCCTTTTTTGATTGAGCCCGTTGATTGCCTATATCCTTGAGTTATTAGTAAAACTTGAAAATGGGGAAGATCTCTGATTTTCAACCTAGTGCTTTCATTAGCTCAACATATATCAATAAGAAATTTTTAAGAGAAAGTAATACAAGTTCTATCTACAAAGTGTAATCTCAAAAAATGTAAATAAAGATATACAATAGCCTTATACCAAGAAATGTACACATCTAATATTGTAGTCTACTTACTAACAGTCTCTTCTCTTTTTTTATATAGAAATTTTGAAGAGAAAATAATATTATTTTCAAAGAGGTATACATTCCAGATTTTATTTAGGAAAATAATTTAAGGAGTTCTCTTCATATACAAGTAGATTATTCACATCCTACCTTACACTACCTTCTAGGGCATGATTAAAATAAGTAGAATATATCACAGGTATGAATCTTGTACAAAGAGTGTATACATTTGGGGTATCGGTGGAAACTGCTATTGCATGCTAGGGACTGTGTTTAGCAGGAAAACATCAACATTACCACAGCACCACCAGGGGTAAATAATGGGAGTAAGGACAAGAGTCAAGGGGACGTTTAGGTTTTCTATTTGGTGAGGGTGTGTTTATTGGTTATCTTTCTCTTGGAAACAATGACATTATCTAAAATTGAGAGTGTTGATGGGTGGTTGACTTCGGACATTATATGTGATGCACAATGAATGGAGGTAGCTGAAGGATACACTGACCGACAGATTGGTGAATGATGGTATATACATATGATCGAATATTGTGCTGATACAAAAAAGGAATGATGTTGTGATGTACAAAACATTGTGAATGAACCTGTGGGACATTTGGTGAGGCAAAATAAGCCAGAAGCAAAAGAGCAATTATTGTATGGTCTCATTTAGAAAATACTTATAAGAAAATAGGGACCTAGATTGTAAGCTCTTACAGCAGTCACATTTAGTCTGGAGTGATAATTGTTATTTTTGGATTTTGAGAGACTGTTTTATATGTGTATATATATATATATATAACCTGGTATTTAGAGATAAGAATGAAGCTGATCAGGTCAGGATTAAGGTAGTTCAGAATACAGGGGTAAGGAAGACATTGTCAATATTTTTGAACCTCATCTACTCTTTGAACCAAAGGAAAAATGCTTTATTTTGTCCAGAGCCTAAATTTTCTATAGCACATAATCTAACTCAACCTGTCTGGATAGATCATGTAAACAATCCAAACAGAATAAAAATGAGGGCCCTTAATCCTATATAGTTTAATGTAATGCCAGGATATATCTCGGAGTATATTAAACAGATAATCAAAAAGTATTGGCAAAGACCCTTGAGGGATGGGAGAAAAAATAGGGAACTATTAAACTTTGCCATTGGGGAAACTCCTGAAACTGTGTCAAACATTAGGGACCCCCAAATCAATAGGCCAAGCCCTTGATATTGAGGCTTCCCTCTTGTGAAG
The DNA here is from genome assembly GCA_004026745.1 of Myrmecophaga tridactyla. NCBI lineage: Eukaryota > Metazoa > Chordata > Mammalia > Pilosa > Myrmecophagidae > Myrmecophaga > Myrmecophaga tridactyla. The sequence continues at coordinate 28,541 of PVIY010014894.1, forward strand.
CTTACGTATGTAGCAGAGAAGCTTAGCCTACCTATGGTGCCTAAGAGTTACTTCAGGAGGACTTCTTTTGTTGATCAGATGTGGCCTCCCTCTCTCTGTAAGCCCAACTCTGCAAGTGAAATCATTGCCCTCCTCCTTATGTGGGACTTGACATCCAAGGGTGAAAGTCTCCCTGGCAGAGTGGGAGATGACTTCCTGGGGTGAGTCTGGCCCTACAGCATGGGGTCAATAATGCCATTCTGACCAAATGGGGGAAAACAAGTGTAACAAATAAGGTATCAGTGGCTGAAAGAGTTCAAATAAAGTCGAGAGACTATTCTGAAAGTCACTCTTACAAATGTTTCAGTTAGATATTGCTACCTATCGTAACTTGCCAAACTACAACTTAAATGATTCCTGCCAATCCTAAAAACAACTGGAGTATTATATAAGATTCTACAAAGGTTCCATGCACTAGGGTAAACTTTCCAGAAACCTACACTCTCCATATGGGTTCCAGGACCGGACAAGTCATGAAATGCAGAGGGGCCAGCCCTTCCAGAACACCAGTTAGTTCCGTCTCCCTATCCCATATTATTAACAGTCCCTTCCAACATGAAAAAGTTAGAATGGGCATGGCCCAAATACCCCTAAAGAGTGAGAGATAGATCAAAGGTGATAATGGAGTTACACAGAATAGAGAGGGTTTAACAAACAAGTATGATTTCTGAATCGTTATATTGATAGTTCTTTTAGTTTCTAGTATCTTAGGGCAGCTGGAAGTAAAAACCTTAAATTGTGGAATTTGTAACCAAATTTGTAATTCCAAACTCTGGAATCTGTTCTACAACTAATTGTTGTGATGTACTTTGAAATGTATTGCTTTTTTGTAGATATGTCATTTTTCACACAAAATAAAAAAAATATATTTCTTCTAGCCTCCAGTGTTTTGGAAGAGCTAGAAGGAAAAACCTGAAATAGTGGAATAGTAATCCAGAACAGTAGTTCTGTAACTACTTATTGAAGTGTACTTTGAAAACCATTGCTTTTCCTTTGTATATATGTTATATTTAACAATAAAAGATGTTTAAAATAAATGAGTAGAATATACAAAGAGAAAGTTGAATACTTTATTAAATATCTATGATGTGCTGAACAGTTAATTGTGTCAACCCATTTAATCTCTCAGTAATTCCATGAGTTTTATTATTATTCAAATTTAATAGATAAGGGAAGTAAGACAAGAGGCATTAAATAATCTGGCCCAGGCCTCACAGATAATCACTGGAAGAGGTGGAAAATATTTAAGCAGGATCCTCCTAAAAGTGTGGAGGTGAGCATTATAGAGGGTCAGCAACTTGAAAGTTAACAACTGACAGGAATGAAGTTCCATGGGATCGAGATGGCCAAGGAAATTCTGAAGTCTGGCACATCTAAAATTTACTTTCAAATTAACTTCTGTACTGTACAGAAAAGTAGACACTGCCTATATCCACAAATTGACAGCAAAGGTCTAGTAAACATGCCTTGGTGGAAGATATTCTTCAAATATCAAAGAAAAGGACTAATGTTTTAAAGTTTGATTAGAGTAGGACAGAGAGAGAGCAGCAACTACAAAGGATGACACAGGAGCAGAAAATCATCTTATAGCTCCCAAGAATGTCTGAAGATACTGCAGTTACCTTCACATGGAGGAATATATCTCTTCTCTCTGGTTGCTGTTGGCGCTTTCCTCAGCCTCCAGAAATCCTTCAGTTTACCCTGCTGTAGAATATCAAAGTGAACCCCCATTCACATGTGTCACCCACCCCTGACCCACAGTTAATATTAATGCAAACTTTGTCTAGAAAGACTCCAGGAAAGTAAGGTGGCCCAGGCTCTAAACTCTTGGCTTTATATATCAGAGAATCCAGACAGCCAGTTCCTATAATTTTAGATGTCTTGGATGTGAAACAGACAAGACAAATATTAACTCTCTGAACCATCTCCTTTATAAGCGACCCTAATTATCCACCTGGAAGTGAGTGGGCCTCACCACCTACCAATTATGGTAGATTGAGTTATGTATCCTAGAAAAAAATGTTTTTAATCTTATTCCCATTTCTGTGCATGTGAACCCACTGTAAATAGGACATTTGGAAGATGTTATTTTTAGTTAAGGTGTAATCCAAATGAATGAGATTGGGCTTTAATCCAAATTTCTGGTGTCCTTTCTAGGCAGAAGAAATTCAGACAGACAGAATAGATACAGGGAGGAGGCAGAAGCAGGAAGTCAATGGAAACAAGGAATAGAAAGGAAAGGACATGGTTATGTAATGGGAAAGCCATGGGCCAAGCATGGCCAGCCAGCAAGAACACTACTGACCGGGGAGGAAGTAAGCTTTGTACCCTCTCAAACCATGAGCCAATGAATTCCCATTAGGCCAACCTATTCTGTTGTATTTGTCATAGCACTATGGGGAACTAAGATGCCAACAAACCACTCCCCAAATCCTACATTAATTTCTAATTCTAGGCCTTTTTCCCTTCGAGGTAAAAGGTAAATCATCTTTGCTACCTCCCTTTTACAAATCCTGCATAATAGTCCCACACTGTTGTCTTGTTGGGGACTTACCTGAAACTGAAACTAGAATTGTTCCATTGAAACATCTGTTACACAATTATAAGAAGGATCAACTCCAAAGGCACACATATCTTGGAATAGCCTGGCGAGTAAATTGATGTTACTTAAAATTTTCAGAATTGGAATTGTGTGTATGTGTATTTTTTAAAGACTGTGTTCTCATTTGTAATTCAAAGATATACTGTGATCGTTAGTTCATATCAATATTCTATTTTCAAGAATGATTTTTCATTGGTAACTATCAGTTCATTGCATGATATACCACAATATATATAAACTAACCCCTGGCATTGGATATTTAGCAATATTTTGATCTTCTATCTGTGCTCAGATTTGTGAGAATCATCTCGAATAGTCCAAGAATGAGAATTAATGGTTCAAAGGGCGTGGGCATTTTTATGTTCCTGACAAGAATGGATAATTATTTACTAAAATTTAAGTATTGATTTATTTTATTCAAGCAGCATCTAAAGTACTTGTTCCTTCTGCCATTATTTTCTTTCTAAAATATTCTACTAGAATACAATAAATATCATACATAGTTTATATTATTTAAAATAGTTTCATTTTACAATTTTAATTGTGTATCTCTTCTATATCACTCTTTTATTTAAAAACCCTTTCCAAAGGAAAGTGATACTATCTCTCAGCTGAGTTTTAACTAAATTTCTCCAGATTATTATTTAGCATTATTCAAATGCATGTACTTCATATCACCCCGCAGAAATGTGCTGCTTTTTTTTTAACTTTTTGAACACCTTCGTTTATTATCAAAATATATATATTATATTGAAAATCAAATGTAAGCTTTTAAGATATGTCATTATATATCCCTTGAAATTTTCCATTATTTAATTTGTTTGTAAAATCTGGCATACAATTTGCCATTTTACTCTAGTTGATTAAAATTCTTATATTATAGCTTATCCTTGAGTATTTGGGCCACAGAAAGATAGCCTAAGTTTCCCAATTAACTATGGCACCTAATAATACCTTTTGAATTTATAAATTTCATATTAATTTCCTTTAATTTGAAAAAGTCCTTTGATAATAATAGCACACTTCTGTTTTTATAACTGCAACCATTTGAAGGAAGCACTGATTTACAGGGCTTCATGATACCCACACTCTCTGGAAAGATCATATTTAAAAAAAGCAAAATGAAAACACCATGGGGAGAAACTACATCTAAGTCATCCCTAACCTAGATCGTTACTGGTCCTAGGTAAGCATTATGGGTTTGAAACTTGGATGATTTGAGTGGAAACTGAACATAGGTGTATTTAAACATAGTTTGTCATTTTTCAGAAATGAAAGAAAATATTTTACATTTTCGGCCAAAGATTTCACCATATATTATGTTGTAAGTGTTTGTGAAAAGAAGTCAAAATATTTTTGTCCTGGCAGTAACAAGAAATTGAGGTCTTTCTACTTATTTATGGAACAAGGTCTCATTCCCTAAAGATGTTTCAAAGTAAAAACAAACAAACAAACAGAAAACAATGTGTTAGTTTGAAACTTTTGTGCCAGAAAAGGCCATGTTCTTTTATTCCATTCCTGTGGGTGCAGACCTATTGTGTGGGACCTTTTGGAGGTTATTTCAATTTGAGATACGACCTACCCCATTCAAGGTGGGTCTTAATCCTTTTTACTGGAGTGCTTTAAGACAGGATAAAGGATAGAAAAAAACAGAGCACTTGGAGAAAATGAACTAAGAGAGGACCCACAGAAGCTCAGAAGGGAAGCCACTGGAACCAGAAGATGAAAGTAATGAAAGCCAGGAGTGAAGGACCAGCAGATGTCAGCCATGTGCCTTGCTATCTGACAGAGGAACCCCAGACACCAGCAGCCTGTCTTTAGAGAAGGTATCATCCTGATGATGCCTTAATTGGGACATTTTCACAGATTTAGAATTATAAATTTGCAAGTTAATAAAACTCATTGTAAAAGCCAATCCATTTCTAGTATATTGCATTTATCGTCGAGATAAGCTTAGCTATGATGGGGTACCCCTAAGACCTTTATACTTATGGCAACTTCTCCAATTACTGTGAAAGAATGTTTTGCCATCTGCAGAAATGAAAAGTAGAAAATATGGTTATAGGCTTATGTTAGATATTGCAGAGATTCTGCTGGGTAGGGTTTGTGAACTCTGTAATTTACCTCCTCGTGGTTTTTACTATTCCTAGACCTCTTCATTCTGCAAAGGAACTACAACTAAACTGATCATGAACTATTATACCAAGAATGCTAATCCTCAAAAATAATACTTTTTGAGGTAACCTCTAATTTTTCCAGAAAAAGAATTGCATAGTCTTGCCAAATATTTTGTTTTCTTAGTTCACAGATAATCAAATCAACATTTGCTATTTTGAGCAGCTTGTTATTGTGTCTACTTTGATTTCTACGAAATAAGATTTGGTTATTGAATGATTTCTGATGAGATTTATTTATTTGGAAGGTAATTTCTTTAATAAAGACAATTCAACACAGATTTTAATGGATACTGTTTCCTATTAGTCTTAATTTACAAATGCCATAGCAATGTAACTAATTTATTATCTCCTTTCATTTCTTTAAATGCAAGGTTAGTTCCTAAGTATTTCTCTTTGACTATCAAGAATTCTCAGATTTTAAATTAGGTGCTATGGGTCTAAAATAAGATTTTTAATCTTCAAGAAATAGTTGAGGAGAAGGGCCACTATATATTTTTTTAAAGAATAATATCATAAAATTCAGTCTTAAAATAATGCAACTCTCTTCATAAATTGTCTTTCATCTTCTAAACTTTTCTCAGTCTATAAATTCTTCTCATTTATCCATCTTGTATGTTAAGTTACCACAGTAATTTCCTAAAATACTGTATTGATCATTTTTTCCATAAAAAAGTCTTCTCACTCCTACCAAGCGAAGTACAAATGAACTCACTAATCTAACATTCAAGTTCCTCCACAAACTGAACCTAACTGATCTCATGAACTTTGATGCTCAGAGTCTTCCTCTCAAGAACTCAAATGACTAAGGAGAAAGAACCCTATTTCAGTTTGCTAATGCCGCCAGAATGCCATATACCAGAAATGGATTGGCTTTTACAAAGAACATTTACAGTTCTAAGGCCGTGGAAATGTCCAAATTAAGGCATCAACAAATTTACCCTCACTCAAGAAAGGCGGATGGTATTCAGGGTTTCTCTGTCACATAGGAAGGAAGACTGGTGACATCTGCTGGGCCTTCTCTCCTGGTTGGTTTAAAATGGCTCTCTCACCTCCTGTGGGTCTATGTGGTTTCTCGTAGGCTCTTTTCCTTCTTCAAGCATCCTTTATGTGGTTTCAACTCTCTGCTCTCTGTGTCGGCTCTGAGCTCTCTCTATTCTCTTCCTTTTATTCTCTTCATAAAGGGCTCCACTAAAATGACTTTGAACTCAACTTGAATTGGGTGGTTCACATCTCCATGGGAACAACCTAATCAAAAGGTACCACCCAAAAGTAGGTCTGCCCACAAGACTGGATTAGAAGAACATGGCTTTTCTGAGGCACATGACAGTTTCAAACCAGCACAAACCCATACCCAAAACTTTGGGGAAGAGTGACAGAAAAACTCAAGAAATTATTTATAGGACTTATCATGATATATCTAAGTTTTTCATAAACAAAATTCAAATTTTCAATTATTTTTTCCTATAAAAATGTAATATTTCAGGAAGCTATGACATATCCTATGACTTTTTGGAACTCATGTCCACAAATTTGATTGTAGTTCTCAGTAGTAACCCCTCTACTTCAATTGATATTTTCACATCCTATTCATTGAGAGTATCCTATTATTTTCCACCCCCTTGCATTTTTAAAATTTTTCACTCTACTAGTTTCTCCTTCAACTCTACTCAGGATCATTTCCCTTCTCTTCTTAGCCCTCTTTCTGCTCTCCCCTCAAACCTTATCTTTTCTAGGAAATCTTCTTTAACTAATCTAGTCTGAAATATATCTTCTTCCCCTAAATTCCCATATGACTTTTATTTTGTCATTATTTAAGCATTAGTCATTTACTATATTGTGATATTTCTTCTGTTCTATTATACATAAAATTATATTTAATATTTGATCTATTTATTTATCTATGCACCTGTGTCTAATTTCTCTAATTAGAATTTTAATACCTTGAGGGAAAAAGAACATATTAAGCATTTGTCATACTAAACATATTAGAAATATTTGTCTCCTCCTGAGTACTTATTCCAGAACAGGCTGCTCTGATCCTGTTCACAGAATTGGCATTCAATATCAATATGCTTGTTTTATTGTATTTTTGGACTATTAGATCAAATGAGCTTAGCCATGTCTTGTTCAAGAAGAAACCTGAAGAAATAGGTGAATTGTTTGGTATGTGATTTTTTTTTTCAAAGAATATGTTGTAAAAATAGAAATAATGTGTAGAACAGGGAGAAATATTTTTTCAGTCAAGGATTTGTTATTTTTTTCTTAGACTTTTGTACTTAACATAGAAGTAAGTGGAAATAGCTAATATGCTATGTATTTTTCCTCTAAAGTGAAATTTAGTTTTTGAAAAATGGTTTTTAACTAATTATATTTTAGAAACTAGAAACTATCATTGATTAGAAATTAGAACTATTTTTCTCAAGATCAAGTTATGAGAATGGAGAACATGTAGTAAAGTAGTTTTCAGAACTCTGAGTTCTACCAAGTTGATTTAAATGATAAACTCCTAAAATAAATTATTTTCTTCTTAGCATTTATTATTCATCAGTAGTCCTCCATCAGTAACTAGGAAAGTTCTGGTCTACATTACTTTCAAGTCTGCTTCTATCATATGTGCAATTATAACGTTAACACCTCTCTGCTCAGATGACATATTTTGTTATGCTTATCTAACAAATTCAGATAATTACATTAAGAGAAGACCTTCTTGCCAAAAGTCAATCTATTAATAGTGGTATGGAAGGAAAAGAAGAAACAATCAATCCTTAATATACACTCTTGTTTTGCAGCTGATTTGTCAAGTCCTCAAATAGATTGGCAAAAAAATGATATTATTATTATTAGATTATTACTATTCTTATAGTTAACAACTAATATACTATTAATAATTAGAATTTTATTGGTACTTTACATTTGCTATCTCATTTAGTCACCACAGCAACTCTGATATTCATGCATTATTATCCTTATTTTATAAATGAAAAGATAAAAGTTTATTCCAAGACCATGTAGTTTTCTTTACAGTTCCTGGGTTTTGAACCATTTTAGCCAGTAGTAAGCTGTTTCCTCATTTGTAAAACATTGAAACAGAATCAGATTGCTTTCATTCTTCCTTGTACCTAAAACTATTAACTTATTTTAATTACAGAATGTTGAATGTTAAAAATAATTCTCTGAGCTGCAGTAGAATCATCAAATATTTTGAACTTAGAATTTAAACACAAATGTACTAAAACTACTTCTAGGTATTGTGGTGGTTGGGAGCTAGGTATCCCAGAAAAACATGTTAGTAAAATTAATCACTGATGTGAACATGAACTCATAAACAGGAGCTTTTGATGAGGTTACTTCAGTTAAAGTGTGGTCCAGCTGAATCAGGATGGGTCTTGGTCCTGTTACTGAAGGCCTTAGAAGGTCACATAAAGAGAGAAGAACAGAGGGAGCAGTGAGAAGTTGGAAGTCAAAGGAACTCAGGGTAGAAAGAAGAAGAGAGAATCACGTGTACTGCCATGTGACAGAAAAGCCAAGGAACAAGGATTGCTGCGAGCCAGTCCCAAGAATACCACTCTCTTCTAGAAGAAAGTGCCACCTTAATGACACCTTGATTTAGACTACTAACCTCAAAACCATAAGCCAATAAATCCCCACTGTTTAAGCCAACCCATTACGTGGTATTAGCTTTGGCAATCAGGAGAACTAAAACATGCAACAAGATATTTCAATATTTTGAAGGTACAAATTCAGACATTAGGTCTGTGCTAAGATTGCTAACTTATTTATGTGTATAGACATGGGCCTGTTTGTTTTTTTTTTCTGTGTGTGCACCCCCAAACACACATGACCATATTTCTGTACTCTAGAAATAGTAACATAAAGCATTGTTTCGATAAACCATAGTAAAGTAATTAAATGCTGAATTTTTAAAAGAGAATGGCTTTATTGGTGTTTCCTAAAAGAGAAAGTAATGCAAAGGTAAATTCCACCCTCTATCTCCCAACTAATTCAATTTTCAACGGATGCATTGTGCTGAATGTCAACAGATATTGATTCAATACAGCAATTTATCAGGAGATGAATGGTATAAGAGCTCAACAGTGCTAAGAAGCATGTGGTTGTATTAAGAGGCTTTCTTACCTAAAGACAGCTTTCCATACTTGTAATTTAATGATGCATGAGGTAAAAAAAAATTGAAGTATACTTGGAAATAGAATTTGAGAAACTGTACAAGTAAACTACTACCCAGTGTATATTTCTTTAACATTTACTATATTTGGCATCTGAGATAGAGCCAGTACCAAATGCTGATTATGCTGATTGAACTATTTTGTTTTCTTCTTGGGCAGAAAGGAATAATGCATCTCTGAGCTTTTTGTATCTAGACAGTTAGATGATGAATTTTGCCCAAATGCGTGTGAAAAGAACTGACACATCTTTGCTAAGCCAGGACACTTACAGGGTTTTTTTTGTTTTGTTTTGTTTTTTGGTATGTGATCTTCCATACCCTCTCACTCTCTTTCATTCATTTTTAACAGCAAAGACTCTGAGTTGCCTGAGATACATGATGGGAGAAGCCCAGATCCCTGAGTCATGGTTTGAGAAGAATCAATCAGTAAATTTGCCAGACCCAAATCAGACTAGGGTGAATGAGAAACAATTTTTTTTGCACAATAAGCCACTGGTATGTGAGGATTTATAATTATCAGAGCATAGCCTAACCTAGCGCAACTAATAAAGTACTGCAGTTATTGCTTACTTTCTTATTTGCATATATGTAGGTCCTTGACAGCAAGGGCTACATCTTCCTCATCTTTGTAAACCCTTTAGCACCTAATATAGTGTCTTATATATTATTTTTTAATTAATTCTATAGAGTTAGTCAAACATCATGCGATTTCCATAATTGTTAAAAGGAGTATTTATCAATTCCTCACACATCCATTCAGCACTTTGTATATCCTAGCACTGCACCTAGCATAAGGAATTCATAAATAAATAAGTTACTGTATTGGTCACCACGAAGCTTACAATCTAAAAACAGAATAGTTGTGGACCCTGGCTAATACTTATAGCTTGGACCTCCAGTAAAAAGTCCAGTGTAATCATGTTTTTCAGCTGTGCTCTGACTCTTGTCCTTGGGGAAATTTGCCCACAGCCATTTTAAAGTGATTCCTTTCTCACTGACATCGGCATACAGTTTCTAGGTCTAAGCCAGAGATAAATTCATGGTGCAGAAAGAATATAAGGGAAGAAATTGGCAGCTCTATCCAAAACTGTCAGAAAGAACTTCCAAGAAGATAAGTTATTTGATCCTAATCTTAAGGATATATTGGAGTTCATTAAGTGACAACAAAAGGCAAAAAGTGGGGAATTTGAGAACACATTGCTCACCTGGGAGTTCTGTATTTTGCACAATCCTCTAAAGCTAAAAATCTGTTAAATACATCCCAGGGGTGTCGTGATCTTTTTCAGATCTAAGCTTTATCACCCTGTATCTGGATATGGTTTATATTTGTGGCTTTTCTTCTAGTTATAAAAGTTCTGTTTAAATACTAAATGTCAAAGAAAAGTTTCAAATGAAGAATCCAGAAGTAAGTAGGAAAAGAGGAAAAGTCCCTAACAGTTAAAAAGGCTTCCATGAAGCATTTATTATAAAGATCTATGTTTTAAGCACTATTCAGGGACTAATGTGTTTAACTAACTATACTACTAGCTTGGCTACATTAGGAACTGGTCTGCAATAAATTAGAAGCAGGAGGAGGGAGGCTGATGATAAAATCACCTGCAGCAGTGAGAAGCGCCATGTGTACACCTGAGAGAGAAGAAAACTAAAAAATATATTTATAATAGCACAGAAGGATAGGAAAATTTCATGTAGGGACCATCTACTCCACATGGCCTTCTGTAGATATTAATATATAACAAAAATATTACTTAATGATTCAAGTGTTAACACTGAATTAGCCATTACAATTTAAAGTTTAGATTTGCTGTATTTAAGAAGAAAGAGATATATAAATATATTTTTACAAAAATTCTGTGAAAAATAATCATTCTGTAAAGTATTGATTCTATTTTTGGAAACCTTTAACTACTTAGAAATTGACATAGAGCAATAGTTAATCTTCTATAGTACCTGATAAAACAGAGCATTTACTATTACTATCATTATTATCATTATTATATATATACATATATTATTTTTTTTTTGCATGGGCAGGCACCAGCAATCGAACCTGGGTCTCCGGCATGGCAGGTGAGAACTCTGCCTGCTGAGCCACTGGGGCCCACCCAGTATTACTTTTATGTTCTAAATTTTCTACACAGCAGGGCTTAAATCTTATAAGAATGTGATCTATTTATGGTAAAGAAATCAATTTGCATTGCATAGCATGTATTTATTGAATACATGAATATACAAATGAATGGGTACAAATTTCTAAAATGTAAACTTCATTAAAATTATACCTTTCTAAAGAAAAGAGACTTAGTTGATATTGATGTAATTCTCTTTACACAATATGTAAAAGTAGATGCTCAAGAAGAATTTTAATTAAGATATGATTTCCTCCAAAACTATATATTAATTCAACAATATACAGTTTTCAAAACTGTACATTAATTCAACAATTTAATTAAGCCTCTTCTATTTACAAAACATTTTATTGACAGTGAATAGATAAAATGAATAGGGTATGCAAGATTATTGCCCTTATGGAATGTAAAAGCCTATGTACCTCATAGCTGCCAATGGAAAAACAACAGGAGAATTACTAAGCTCAGCTTTAGGTTCCAAAAGGACTCATGCAAATGTCTTGACCTACTCTCAAATCAGAATGTACAGACAGCACAAGCCTGCAAATTATTTTTCTTAAAATTACCATTATTTATTTGGTACGTTTCATTTCATGAAGACTTCATGATATAGCATTTTGTTTAATGCATTTAATTGGCTTTTTAAAGGTAGAAAATTATAGAAAGCAATGCTAAACCATCTGCAGTATTGACACAATTTGAAAAACACCTTATATGTACATAATGTCAAATTGGAGCGCCTGCTTCCAACCAAGGTAGAATAACAACGGCTGGATTTATACTTCCACCTGAAATGACCAAATAATGGGAAAAATCATGGTTTAAAAGACACTGGGCAACAGGCAATAAGGACAGTTATCACTGAGAGATGGAAAACAAATGAGGTGAACTCTGTAACTGCCTGCCCCAGTTTACCTCCTTGAGTTTGCTGGCTGCCGAGCAAACAATGGGAACCCTGGGGATTTTCTTAGTTAAGGAGATGGTGTCGTGAATTTGGGGGGACCAGATGGCTAGAGTCCTCAGGACAGAGTATGGAAAGGGAAAAGGTGCACAGACAGACAATTCTAGAGTTCTGCGGAGGTCACCCTCAAGAATTCAGCACAGATGTGTGCAGTGCCTGGGGTTTACAGAGTGTCTGGAATAGTACCTCTTCCCACCAGCCAGACTGGGAAATCACTATAAAGCTAGCAATTTCTTTAGTTTCACTTCAATTTCTTTTTTCTTCTAAAGTTCAAGAATAAGTTAATATTGAATATATTTTATTTAAAAAAATCATGTTCCATGGTTTAATTTTTGTCTGTCTCTGTATGGTAATCTCTCTCATTTTTTCTATATTTATGTCTTCATAGCGATATAGCCAGTGGTGTGTGTACTGGTAAGTGTTTAAGAACTAACTCTCAAAACAACAATAACAGAGCCCTGTTATCTAGCTTATTTCCATGGTCTAAATATCTACACCATTGCTTCTTTCAGGCCACTAATGTAGTGTCTCTGGATGCAGAATTGGGAGATGTACAAAGTTTCCTTTCACAAACCAATACTAGTTAGTTCTATCGCTGGGTACATCTGAAATAACGTTCAGCATTTGGTATTTGCCCTTAAGTATTGGGATAATGGATTTATTTTCTTCTGAGTGCCCTTCTGAAAATTAAATTTACAGTTGACATAATTGTTCATTTTTCCAAAGAAGTACTCTTTAAAGAGAAAGAGAAAAAAGAAAGCCTCTAGAAGAAAGTATAGAAATGTAATCTTTAACAGTTATGATTGTTTCATCCATTTAGATATAAAAGATAAGAAATAGATGGTTAAATGAGTGGATAAATAAAGATATCTCTTCAGATACATATGATCAAAAGAACATATGTAATTATACATGTCATACAGTCATTTCCATATATATATTTCTGCATATACATATGGATATATACAATAGTACATATGATACAGATTATTTTTTAAATATAAGCTATTTTACTTAAGTGTTTTTTAAAAAAATCTGTTCCTTAATCAGCTTGCCTTTAATGTCAAAAGTGAGACATTTTATTGATATGTTAGAAACACTCAGACAAGAAAATAAAAGTAGGGTGTTATAGAAATTGTTAAATATGCAACTCTTAGGATGCAAATTAGGTAGGCAGCCCAAAAATTCACCCATATCTAAACTACCTGACTAATAATCACCCCCAAAATGTGTACTTTATTTTTTACCTAAACTTCCATGATAAGCCTTCAATGTCTTCTTTGTATGGCTAAAACTCTGGCTTGTGGACTGCAGTAAATCTGTCTTTCTCTGTCAGGCTTTGAGGGGGTGATGGTGTACAAGGGGACATCTGGTCTCTTCTTGCCCCAGATTCTGGTTCTCACTAAATTCCCCATTTCTTTTGACTTTTGTGCCTCTCCCTATTCACTTTTCAAAGTAAACTTATGTAAAGCATTTGACCAGAGGTGATGCTGGGGAACGGCAGCACAGCCAGAAATGGATATGAACTTACACTGAATTTTAGATATAATTTTTTGTAAAGTCTCTTAATCATCCCTGCCATAAAGAAATGTTTTCCTCCAGGGGAATTTATTTCCTTTAAACTCAGGTTGTGAGAACTGCTTTCACCTTCACTATCCAAACCCTTCAACTTTCTCTCTTCTTTTACCAATCCTGCTATACCCTTCCAAAAAGCAAACAAACAACCTTTGTTCCTCAGCCTTATCAGGGGAAAATCTCAAATTCCTGTTACTTTACTACTCAGAAAATTTAACTTATTTCTCTGAATCCTCTCCTTCTGGATCCTTTACAAGGACCCTCATTTGTCACAATTGAAAAATAAAATAAGACTGTATAAACAGAGAGACATCTACTAATACTTAAATCTTAAGCCACCCAAATAACCAGCAAAATTTCAAGTTTTAATTTAACTCTTCCTAGATTATATTTTTAGTAAAATCTGCTTGTCCCTGCAAAGAATCTCTGTAAGTAGAAAGCAATAGAAAAAAGTATTATCTGCCTTTCCAAAGGAAACACCAGAGGCAATGGAAATTTCTTTTCATATGTTATGTTGTTTTGAATTTCTTCCCAGTACATTAGCACCAGTGGCAAACATGAGGCTTTTAGCAAAGCAATTCACAAAATCTCTAGTGGGTCTTAATCATATTTCTAGCAAGCTGCCATGTGTCTATAACTTGGATTGTTCAGTGCTCAGAAGTAAATGTGCAACTGAGGTAAAGCAAGGTGACCTGCACCCTCAGGGCACAATCCTGATAACAAAACACTCACATACATAACCTAAATGAATTTATAGAATAGTCCCTATTTCAACCCCAATAGGTAATTGCTGGTGGAGCCCAACACTCTTCCAAGGCTAAAACAAAACCCAAAAAGTTTTATTTCTATTTCTTCCTCAATTTCTCTCAGAATATTTGAGAGGAAATTACAGATTTAAAAATATTTACTAATTTTGTTTGCATTAAATATCTGTTTTGCGTTAAACACATTTGTTTGCATCAATGTTTATCAACAGTTTCATTATAGAAAATATTTTTGTGATTCCATAGGATGCATAACTCATTGTGTAGTTTATATTCAAATCAGTGTCTACTGATACTTACTTTGTTATTTAATCTGCATAGCAATAAACTGTTACTATTTTCCAGAATATCTTTTAAGATTTATTTTGTTATGAGGGAATAATCATCAATTTCTATAAGAAAGTTCTTTGAGATTATTCATTATTGAACAATAGCATATCCATAATATAGATAATGTGATTTTAAAGTATTCTGGACACTAAAGAGAACTAAAGAATGAAAAGCATTAATTTCAACTTTTTTCTCTATTAATTAGTTTTAAAAATTCAAAAAAGTAGACATGACATTGTTTCTTTATAGACTAGTAAGAAATTCAAAAGAAATAAATTACTTCTCTATATCTGATTTTCTAGAATGTTCTTAAATAAGATTTAATTTTTAATTACTCTTTTGTCAACTTGCATGTATGAAGAACTAAATAGAAGATTGTATGTCAGAAAAATATCATAAAGCATTGTAGCCTGCCTACAGAGAGACTGAAATACAGTTGTTAAAAATCTGTGAGCAGGTGCCTCAAGTGGTTATGTGCATCAGTGATTTTGAATTAAAGGATCTGGAATCTTTACCAAATTATGAAATAAAAGAAGTCTGTACCTTGTCTATCTAAGCTAATTCATGGACTATTTAACAAAAAAAAGAATTCTGTTTAAGAGAAACAGTGTTCCTCCTGGCTTTTCTTTTCAGCATATGAATACTCAAACCTGAAATTGCTATGCCCTAAGAGTTTTAATATTTTCCCTTTTATTAGAGAAAAAGTGGGATTATAAAACAGTCACACATAAAATACAGAATTCTCATATACCACCCTTTTAGTAACACCTCGCATTGGTGTGAAACGCTTATTGCAATTGATGACAGCACATTTTTATAGTTGTACTACTAGGGTTCACTGTATGGTGTAGTTCAATGGATGTTTTTTTATTTTATTCTGTTACCATATATACAATCTAACATTTCCCATTTTAGTTATATTCAGATATATATTTATTTTTCTAATTACATTCAACCTTCAATAGTCATAAGTGATACTTTGTTCACCAAACTATTAACAGATCATGCCAAAGAAAAAATATTTATTTTTATGCTTAACTATGTTCTTGGTACTTGATAATCTTATATGCATTATATTATGAAGAATGCTCTCAGCACCCCTGTGATGGTGCAATAACAGCTGGTGATAACTTTTGCATATTTCTTGCTATGTTTCAGGCAAGTCGGAAGTAGTCCCTGCTCCCTTTTAGTTTATAAAGTGAAGAAATCATTTTCACTCCACTTTTTCTTCTACTAGGTTTTGGCTTGATGTGGCAATATTTGATTATGTCTAAAAGCTCTTTTAGGAATTATTAACAGAGACATTTTATTTTTAGCCATTAATTTAATTTTGAAATAATAATTTTCTCTACTAAAAATCATGTTTGCAAGAGCAGGGTGAAAGAGTGGTTGGTGTAGGGGTGTGCAGAGCCTGTTATTTTATTAGATAACAACTGATACTTCCTTCTGTCACAATGATGTCCTTAAATTATCTCATGGGCCCAATTAATGAAACGACATAATTCAGTTACTTTCCTTAATCAGTAGTTACATAAATAAATTATGAAAAAAAATTCAATGTAATTTTCAAGTATGTGTTAGTTTGCAAGTTGCCAGAAGGTGATACACTAGAACTAGAAAGGTTTCTTTTTTCTTTTGCATGGGCAGGCACCAGGAATTGAACCCAGGTCTCTGGCATGGCAGATGAGAACTCTGCCTGCTGAGCCACCATGGCCCGCCCTAGAATGGCTTTTAAAAGAGGAATTTAATAAGCTATAAGTTTACAGTTCTAAGGAAGTAAAAATGCCCAAATTAAGGTGCCAAGAGGCTAGCTTCACTCAAGAAAGGCTGATGGGTCTGCAACAGCTATCAGCTGGGAAGTCAGTTGGCTGGCATCTACTGGTCCCTTGCTTCTGGGCTCCATTGCTTTCAGCCTCTGTTCCTGTGGGGTTTCCTCATTTTGCTTCTCAGGGGATGGCTTTCATCTATTGGCTTTCCAAGTTTTGGCTTCGCTAGCATCTCATAGGAAGATACAGGGCAATGTGTGCTGGGCTCCAAGCATTTCCAAACATCCATGTCTCTGCTCTCTCTGTTGACTCTGAAGTTTCTGTTGGCTCTCTCTCTGTCGGGTCTGTTGTTTTTGACTCTCTCCAAAATGTTTCTTCTTTTAAAGGATTCCAGTAAACAAATCAAGACCATCTGGAATGGTTGAAGTCACATCTCAATGTAATCAAAAGGTCACATCCACAATTGGGCATGCCACATCTCTGTAAAGATAATCTAATCAAATGTCCAACGTACAGTGCTGGATCAAGATTAAAATAAATGGCGGTGTCCATAAGATTGGATGATGATTAAAACATGGCTTTTCTATGGAATATAATACTTTCAGACTGGCACAAGGTAACATATAATTTTCCCAGGTGATTATGTGGAAAGAGCTGTAAAATGAAAAGAAATGTTCTTTGCTATTATAATCACAGTATGGCATATATCTGATTGAATTAAAAAATAGAGTAAGTCACAAAAGGAAGAAGGAGAAAAGTAAAAATAAGCAAAATGATTAATTAAAAAAATACCTGGCTGAATCTTGAAAAAATATAAAACAGCAAGAATAGAAGTTATATATATGTGTATATATATATATATATATATATATATAAATTGTAAAATGTAATTGTGGAGGGCAGGCACAGTGGCTCAGCAGGCAGAGTTCTTGCCACATGCAGGAGACTTGGTTTGATTCCCGGTGTCTGCCTATGCAAAAAAAGGAAAAAGCAATTGTGGCGTCCTGAAAAAGTTAAACATAGAATTACCAATCACCCACCAACCCTCTTCTAGGTATATATCCCAAAGAACAGAAGACAAAGAATCAGATATTTGTCCGCAGTAACATTATTCACAATAGCCAAAAAATGGAAACAACCCAAGTATCCATCAACAGATGAATTGTTGAACAACATGTGATATATTCCTACAATAAATATTAATCCATAAAAAGGAGAAAAGTTTTGATACATGCTACAATATGGATAAACCATGAAAACATTATGCTCAGTGAAATAAACCAGAAATCAAAAATACTATGATGACACTTATGCGAAATATATAGAATAAGCAAATTAAGAAACAGAGCATAGGTTAGAGGTTACCAGCGCTAGGCAGTAGGGGGATGGAGAATAATTTCTGTTTCTCTTTGGGTGATGAAAAAATTTGGGTAATGGATGATGGTGATGGTAGTATAACATCATGAGTATAATGAATGCCACTGGAATAATAATAAAAAAGCAATCCAAGTTGTAAACTCTTTTGTCCCAATAGACTTTATCTCTTTTTCTTTTACAGCTGAAACAAGATTATCAGAATCTGTAGAAGAGGCTAAGGTAGAAATGACATAAGAAATAAAACTGGTAATAAATAATAACTACACATTTAGTTGAGGGACACTTTGTTAGTTTTAAGAGCTGATACAAACAAAAAGTGATGCAAGCTATGGAATATTAGTATTTTTATGACATTTTTGTCCTGTATGCTTCTAATATACTCTTAGAAGACTTCCACTATTGTATAAAATCTCTTCCTAATTATATGGTTTCTTAGTACATTGCACAATATTTTCAACAGATTGTTTCTAAATAAAGGAATAAGTGATTGATTGCCTGTTTTTTGGATTCCACTTTAAAAAGAGCCTGAGACTCTTCGTACAAACTCTACGAAGAATATCTGAACTCCTAAATCCCTAAATCCCTTTCAATTTTACCCCACTACATTTCCAATCTCATCATCTCCTAACTTTCAACCTACCTACCTTTATCCTCTACTGTATTGAATCACTTATAGTTTTCCGAGTAGAATATGTTGTTTCCTATCCTTTTGTGGAATTGAGATAAGAGAAGGTAAAGACCAAATCAGAGAAATCCTTACAAGCCATATTAAAAGAATGGATTTTATTCTAAGAGAAAGAGTTTCAGGCTGAAGAGGAACTAATCTGATTTACATTTTGAAAAGATTTTTGTATCAGTTGTTATACATAGAATGTACTAGGGAGAGTAGAGGGGCAAGAATAGAAGCGAAAAAAAAACAGTTTAAAAATGTTTCCTATGGTTTGCATAGAACACACTGGCATTATAGTTTAGGGGTTAGCAATGTAAACGTGGAGAGAAAGATGAATTGGTAGTTTGTGTTACAGACAGTACCAACTTTACTTGCTGATGGATATAATATGGATTGGGGAGAAATGAACAAACAAATAGACCCTAAATTTGACAACTGAGTAGAATGCAGCAATATTTACTTAAATTAAGAAGCCTGTGCTGTTTTGAACATATTTAATATGAGACATTTTAGAAATCCAAGGAGAGTAGAAAGTACTTGAGTGTACGAGTTTGGAACTCAGAAGAGAGATAAGGACTGAAGAGATCAATTTGGGGATTATTAGCATATTGATGGTAGTTAAAACATGGAAAGTGATGATATCACTAGTGCAAAGAGGATAGACAGAAGAAACAGAGGTCTAGAGCCAAGTTCAACATTCTCCAGTATTCAAAATTTAGACACAGGAGGTGAAGCCAGGAAATGTGCAGTTAGTAAAGTAGCAGAAAACCAGGAGGGTGTGATGTTATGGAAGCCAGGAGAAGAAAGTCTTTCAAACAGGAGACAAGTCTTTCAATCAAGTATTTAAATGTTGCTAAGAAATGGAGTAAGTAAGATGAGGGCCAAAGAGTAATAACTGGATTTGGCAAAACAGGTATAGTAGATGAATTAGACAAGATTATCTTTGCTATAGTGGATAGGAAGAAATCCTGAATGAAACAAAGTATGGAGAGATTGAGAAGGATGTAGTCTTCCTCCTTGATGTCTTCACTGGATGAAACACTTCCAATCTTTCTGCCCAGTTCCTCCTATTCCTTGGAGTAAGCTGTCTTGGGAAGAGGCTATTTCAAAACTTATCCATGCTCATGTCCCTATGAAACATGCATCCTTATTGAATTCAGTGGTGGAAGTACTGTTACTTTTCAAATATAATCCTCTACTTTTCTGCCACAGGCAGCTTCAGTCAGCCTCTTGTCCATTAAATCTGAGTCAACTACAAGTCTATAATCTTAAAAGCTCCTGCCTGTCCTCTTATCTAGGCTTGATGGTGGAAGGAATATTCCTGTTCCTTCCCATGAAATAAGTTTGAGTGTATGTATGTGTTATTATATGTGCGTGTAAGTATGTTTGGTAGTAGGATGGGGGTACAATGGACAAGGGAAAACAACACAGTCCTTCACCAATTTTCTCCAACAAATTTCCTTCTCCAGTTTTCACTGCACTCTTGGCTTCTCTAAAATTTTTTAGAGATGAGAACTGGAAGGTCAGCTAAAAATTGCCTAATGGATTATTAGCCACCACCTTTATAAGTTTTGGTTAGGTGGTATGTCAATGATGGTTCAGTCAGGAAGGGAAACCCATAAAGTGATATGGAATTTATTATATAATTGTACTTCACACCAGAGGTTGACAAAGTTTTTCTATAAAAAGCTAGTAGTTAACGTTTTTAGCTTTGCTGGCCATGATTTGTCAACCACAACTACACAACTCTGCTGTATGATACAAAGCAGCCGTAGACAATATATAAATAGATGGACATAGCTGTGGAACAGAACAAAGTGAGGAAAAACTGGAACCTGTGAAGCAATGAATGCATTATTTTCGTCACTGCCTCTCAATCTTCATTCCTTCTGCATGCAGTGGCCACTGCTTTTTTTAACCTCCCTAATTCCATCAATTACCTCTCACATTCAACTTTAAGCTAGAAGGATAAAGGGAAGGGCATTTCAGGAAACTCAGTTCCCAATTTAATAGAGTTGATATTAGAACAAATTAGTGTATTTTATCTTTGAATCTCAGATGAAATGGAGAAACAAAGTTTCCCACCTTGGCCTAATGTAACTGTGGTGAAAATAAATCTTTCCTAGATTTCTCAATGTCCCTGTAAAAAAGTCTCAGGTCCCTGAGATATGGAAATATATGCAACATAAAATAGAGAATGCATGCTCTGACTTCCTCTTGAAAAATTATACTTTTCACATACTGTCAGGATTAAATCTGTAGCCATTTTTTCTCCCAGTGATGGAGTTAATCACTTCATCCCCCCAAAGCTTTTATCTTCCCAAGATCCAAATGGTTATATCCTGGAATAGACATCTAGGCTAACTCCAAAAGTGGCCAACTAACAGAGGCTTCCTCAGCAGTGGATAGAACAACTACACACACAGCATGGATACAGAAGAACTCAACAACACTGTCGACAACAAGATCTAATCAACATTTATAGGACACTCTACCAACAGCAGCTAAATATGCTTTTTTTCAAGTGCCTAGGGAACATACCCAAGATAGATCATGTCTTAGATCATAAAACAAACCTCAGCCAAGTTAAAAGAACTGAAATCAAATAGATTGTACTTTCCAACCAAAAGGGAGTCAAATTGGCAATCAATAACAGTGATAACAGGAAAATTTCAATACCCTTGGAAACTAAAGAGCACACTTCTAAATAATTGATGGGTTAAAGAGAACATCTCAAGAAAAATTGAAGCACATATTGAATTGAATGAAATAAAAAATAAAGCATATCAAAATTTGTGTGACACAGCCAAAGCAGTGCAGGAGGGAAATCTGTAGCACTAAATACGTGCATTAGAAAAGAGGAAAAGTTTCAAAGCAATAATCCTAGCTCTCACTTCAATGACCTAGAAAACAAAGAGCAAGTTAAACCCAAAGCCAGCAAAATGAAAAAAAAAAAAAGAATAAAGAGCAGAAATTAATGACATTGGAAATGGAAAAGCAACGGAGAAAA
The DNA here is from genome assembly GCA_004026745.1 of Myrmecophaga tridactyla. Lineage (NCBI taxonomy): Eukaryota > Metazoa > Chordata > Mammalia > Pilosa > Myrmecophagidae > Myrmecophaga > Myrmecophaga tridactyla. The sequence goes on from PVIY010014894.1 coordinate 50,124, forward strand.
TCAATGAAACAAAGAGCTGGTTCTTTGTAAAGGTAAATAAAATTAGCCAACCTCTACTGAGACTGACAAAGTAAAAAAGTGTGTTTGTGAACGGGGGCTATTGCTGTGGAAGGGTACATGAGGGATGCTTATGATGAACCTGTGCTGTACCTTGACTGTTGTGATGGCCAAACAAATCTCTACATCTGATAAAATGGCATAGAACCAAACACACACACATACACACATGAGTGCATGTAAAGCAGGTGAAATATTAATAAGGTCCTTGAATTGTTAACTGTCAAGTTCCTGGCTGTGACGTTGTACTATACTTATGCACGATGTTACCACTAGGGGGCGCTGGGTGGAAGGTACGTGGGATCTCCCCTATTATCTCTTATAACTGCATGTGAATCAACAGTTATGGCAAAACGAAAGTTTAAAAAACAGAAGAAAAAAGAAAAATGGTTTGGTCTTGTTTATCTTTGCTTCTTCAATTCCTACTGAAAAGATATTGTAAGTCTCCAAAAATTACTGTTAGGATTATGGCCTTATAAAAATTTTAGTGATATTATATATGCAAATTATCCTTCTAAAATAAAACACATAGTCATTTAGTCAACATAATCAACTTTTATTACAAACCAGAAGCTGCAGTTAAGACAGAGCATGATGTTTTTAAATTAAGTTTTAATGATGGAAAAGACAGCTTAGTATAGAAGAACTCCATAAAACTAAAGCATGATCATTCATAGCTGATAATCCAGGCCATTTATAATGGAACAAGCATTAAGAAATAACACACGAATTATAGATTATGAGAGCCGAGATCTTTTTTTCTAACTTATATGCACTTTTTTACTTTTCCATATAAGAATTGTTCTATCAAAGAAAAGATATGTTACCACTACACCATCCAAACACACATTCATACAACACAAATGACCTTTAAAATTTCTACATGGAGAGTGAAAGTTAGTGCTCACTCTGAGTATAATATCTGCCAAAGGATGCCTATTTTATGTAAGAACTCATCAGTTAATAATAGCTTTCCAATAGGTAAACTGTATGAAAGAAGTAACACAACAAAATAAGCAAATGGAATTATGTGAAAAATAAAGGCCCATGAAAAGTTTGCCTTAAAAAATTAGAACGCATCAGTACTAAGAGCTTTGAAAGTTCCTGATGAGATTCTTATCTGAGAACTAAGCCCTTCAAGCAAGTGTTTAATGTGGGTGCCTGTCATGACCTGCAGCAGTTCCATTTCAGTGTTTTAGATTAGTGTGCCGGTTTGGATCTGTTGTAGAGCCCAGAAAAGCCATGTCCTTTAATCCTCGTTCAATATTGCTGGGTGGGAGCTTTTTGATTGTTCCCATGGAGATGTGACTCACCCAATTGTGGGTGGTAACTTTTGATTAGATGGGTTCCATGGAGATGTGTGTCCAACCATTCAAGGTGGGGCTGCTTACTGGAGCCCTTTAAGAGGGGAAATTTTGGAAAAAGCTTGAGAACCATGAGAGCGAACACAGCCAGAGATCTTGGGAGATGAGGAAGGAAAACGCCCCTGGGGAAGCTTCATGAAACGAGAAGGTGGGAGAGAAAGCTAGCAGAGTTTGCCATGTGCCCTTCCAGCTGAAAGAGAAACCCTAAACTTCACTGGCCTTTCTTGAGTGAAGGTAACCTCTTGGTGGTACCTTAATTTGGACATTTTCATAGCCTTGCCTTAATGTGGACATCTTCACAGCCTTAGAACTACAAACTGCAACTTAATAAATTCCCCTTTTTAAAAGCCATTCTGTTTCTGGTAAGTTGCATTCCAGCAGCTGGCAAATTAGAACAACTAGTAGAGTAAAGTGAATAACTTTTTAGGGATGTTATTTAATAAGGAACTCTTTACAAAAAAAGCTTCAAGTTCCCAGGACTAAAATCTTAGATGAGATGTAAATTTTGCATCTACCTCATGGGGAGGTCATTTGGAAAAAAGGAAACAAGAGATATCAGTTCTATGCATGTGATGGTGGGCAGAGTGTATTTTCCTTCTCTTTATAATTAATTCTACCTTTTATTAGGTTTATTAGTTAATTTTCCATTTTTCTGGACCATCACAACCCCTGGAATAGGTAGGTGACTGGGATAGCTCTCAGTTCTCCCATAATGCATCGTATAGGGGAATTTTTTTTTTCTTATAGACTTGTACCAGCAAACAAACAAACAAACGTCCATACAATTTAATGTTACATACATGGGTTACATTAGTGAAAGCCTGGAAGAATGGAAGTGATAGGCTTGTCATGAAGAATATGTGAGCTAGTACACATGGAGCATATGAACAGTCCTTGGCATATAATTAGCACTTGGTAAATGTCAACAATTATTAAGGGAAATGAGTATGATCACCCCTTTAATCTTTACCAATACAATATATTAAAATGCTATCTCATTTTTAATTTAATTTAAATTTCATTATTACTTAATGAGATTGAGCATATTTTCAAGTGTTTTAAACATTTAGATCTATGATGCTGTGAATTTCCTCTTTATATTTCCAACTATTTTTCTATTAAATTGATTATCATCTCTGTTAATTTGAAGAAATACTCTGCATATTGAATATCAACCTTGAAAAGTTGAAATTTGTTTCCTGACCTATGGAAAGGCTTTGGAATTTTGTCTCTTTTGTTAACATAGTTTGTTTGTTCTCTTATTGCAAATGCCTTCAAAATGAATAAGAACACCATCATGTGCAGTGATTATGGGCATCCCTGTGCCATTCCTATTTTAATAAAAATGGCTTAAGCAGTTCACTTCTTAGAATTTTTTCCAATTGGACTTTGGAGAAGACACTTTTTCACATTTAAGCAATTTTCTTTTATTCCTATTTTCTTTAGCATTCTAATTAGAAAAGACTGCTGAATTTTATGAAATGCCTTTTCAGGATTCAATGACAATATCATAGGTTTTGGTTTTTATTTTGTTAATATACCAATTTATTTTGATAATTTCCTATTAATGAAACAATCTTTTCATTCATAGTATAATCCTTTATGAGTCATACTCCATATTTCTTTTAACATAGCTAATTTTCAGATTGCTAACACTTTAATTTTTCAAAACTCTCTAAACATAAATGAGATTGCTACAGTTAAAATTGAGATTTAGCTAGTCTTTATAAGATTTAGCATTAAGGTTATGCTATTGTTTTCCTTGGAAAAATAGTTTAAATAGCATTGATATCACTGGTTCTGCAAAGGGTCAAAAAGGATAGCGCTGAGTACTTATTTGTGAGATTTGATCTAAGTGCTTTCCTTTTATTATGACATTTAATCCCCACAATGTTTCTTAAAAGATGCCCAATTATCATCCTGTTCTCACAAATGAGGAAACTGGAAAGCAGAAAAATCAAAGACACTGTGTCCAAAGTCATGTAGCTAATAACGGAAAAGTAAGACATAAACCTCAGGCAAATTCCATAGCCTTACACTTAACTAATACTCCATACTGCCTCAAACAGCCCATAATTGCCTTCCCAATTTCTTCTATGGAAATTGGTTTGAGTTTTCTGTTTTGTTCATCTACCCATACGTTGATTTATTACTTGATTAATTTATATTAGTTAAATGCTGTAGTATGAAGTTCAGGTGTCAACTTGGCCAGGTGATGGTGCCCAGTTGTTCTGCTGCTGTGGACTTAAAACATCAGCAGCACATGAAATTCATCTGTGGCTGATTATATCTGTGGTCAGCTAAGGGGCATGTCCTCCTCAATGAGTAAGGCTTAAAAGGAGAAGTCAGAAGAGAGAGAAGCAGCACAGCACAGCACAACTCAGCAAGCTCAGCAGCTCAGCTCACTCAGCTCAGTGCTCAGAGCTGGTTCAGACCCAGACCTTTGAAGATGCAGAAAATCTCCCTGGGGAAAGTCATTTGAACCCAGAAGCTGGGAGGAAGGGGCAGCAGATGTCACCGTGTGCCTCCCCAAGTGACAGAGAAAGGCAGAGGAAAGCCAGATGCCTTTCCTCTGAAGAACTTTAAATTTGTAACTAAATAAATCCCCTTTCTAAGAGCCAGTCCATTTTGATATTTTGAATTCTGGAAGCATTAGCAAACTAAAACAAATGCCTACTGAAATTATACCAGTAAACTAAAGGGAGAAAGGCCCTGCTTTAACAAAGGTGTAGAAAAAGAAAATGAGCAAATATATAATATGTGAGTAAAGATATGACACAGATGAGGGGGATAGGAAATGCAGCAGTAGTGGAGGTTGCTATTTCACATAGGGTGGCCTGTGAAGCTGATGAGCTGATAGGCAGAGTTCTGAAAGTAGAACAAGGCACAACTCTTCTAGAGAACTGGGTATGGTTACCAGAGGAATAGGCTGGGGACCATTCAAATATCCTTCTGCTATCTTGATGTAATGATTATAACATTCTCTTTCACCCTCCAATAAAAACTACATAGTCTATAACTAGGGTAAGACTGCTCCTGACAGAAGCAAAGAAGCCTGAAGGGCAGTATGTTTTCTTTTAAGGAGTAGCAAATAGGACCAACTTGGCTGGGGCACAGTGATTTCGAGGGAAATATATTTCTCCTTGGGTTTTTTTTTAATTATTTACATTTTAATAGGGTATGAATTTCCTTTTCCTCAAAATTCAGCAATTCATACAACATTGATTAGGAATTTCTTTAAAAATACTAATAGTAAAGCTTCATTCCCCTTCCAATAGGTTGGGTAAAAAAAAAAAATTCTTCAGACCAAGGACCTGTTCATTCTTCCCTTATTTATTTTTTTTAATTTTTTATTAATTAAAAAAAATTACAAGAAACACAAACATTCCCAACACATACACTCAGCAATTCACAATATCATCACATAGTTGCATATTCATCATCATGATCATTTCCCAGAACATTAGCATCAGTTCAGAAAAAGAAATAAAAAGACAACAGAAAAATATAACAAACAGAAAAAAAAAAATTTTTACAGGCCATACCCCTTACTGATCCCTTTCATTGATCACTAGCATTTCAAACTAAATTTATTTTAACATTTGTTCCCCCTATTATTTATTTTTATTCCATATGTTCCTCTCATCTGTTGACAAGGTAGATAAAAGGAGCATCAGACACAAGGTTTTCACAATCACACAGTCACATTGTGAAAGCTATATCATTATA
>PVIY010014895.1:0-55325 GCA_004026745.1 Myrmecophaga tridactyla
GTGGGGGCAGACTGGGCAGGGCAAGTACTGTCTTAAAGGCAGCTTTGTCTCCGGGATGTAGGCAAGGAAACTTCCCTCCACCTGCTCACCCCCCCCCCAGATGAAAAATGTCCCATGAGAACGTTGCATAATGCAGCTAAGTTATGACCAAGGCCTGACTCTGTAGTTGGGGGAGACGGAGAACTAGGGGACATAAAAATATCCCTGTGTTACATCTGAAAGATGTTTAATGCTGATTTGAGGAGATTCTGGGCGGGTGGAAGGATGACGCTATCCTCTATTTTTAGAGGGAAGGAGCAATAAGTTCCCCAGTTATTGCCATTTTTAGCTGACTAAGGCTAATATCTCCAAAATGGGAATGAAAAATTCCGCTGAATGAGTTCTCTCTGCATTCGAAGGCTTTGCCCACGCCTCCCCTCAGTTTGGTGCTCTCGGTCACTTCTCGATTCCACAGACGGCAGAAGGTACCCACCCAAGCCTGCACTCAGAAAGACACGCCGGCATGCGAGCCCCCTCTCCTTGCCGCAGCCCCACACTTTCCTTTTCACCCCGGAACCGCAGTCCCAGTTGGGAGGCGTGAGCGTGAGGGTGTGCTGCACACGCCTTGGCGCCCCAGAACTGAGGGCAAAAGGAAGTGTTTCCTTGACCCCCTGCTCCCACTCATGCGTTGGGCGCCTCGGCCCTCGGGAGCAGCAGAGTCCACTCTTCTCCGGTGCCTGCGCCACGCTAGGACTCGCTGCGGCCTGGCAAGCCGAGCAATGGCGGCAGGGCGTCCACAAACGGGGAAAGCCCCAGAGAGGCGACATCGCTGCCGACTCCGCGCTAACCGGCAGCGCCAAAACGCCGGGCTCGGGTCAGCCGAGGGCGTAGCCGTTAGGCGGTGGGCGCGCGCCCAGGCCCCGCCCCGCAGCTGCCCGCCCCGCCGTTAGCGCCCAGGCCCCGCCCCGCAGCTGCCCGCCCCGCCGTTAGCGCCCAGGCCCCGCCCCGCAGCTGCTCGACCCGCCTTTAGCGCCCAGGCCCCGCCCCGCGCGCCCGGGCCTGGTCTCGCAGCAGTTGCTTAACAGCCGGCCGAAGGCTGTCCCCTGATCCCGCCCCTCGTCTCCATGGAGACCGGAAGGCTTCCCAGCAGGGCGGCCGAGTTGGCATCCAGCTGTGCGCCCTGCAGCAAAGCCCTGTAAATTCCTAGGACGTGCGTCTTTAATGGACTCCGTGGAGCAATGTTTCCCAAACTTGTCTGATCGTAAAACTACCGGATACGTTTATTTAACATATGCATTCCTAGGCTCCCTTCTCTAAAGAGTCAAAGTCAAATTTTTCCATGGAGGAGCCTGGGAAACTATATTTTAACAAGGTGATTCTTAGGATCGGGCAGATCTGAGAAACGAAGTGAACTAAAGCCCAGAGAGTTTGGACAGTTGGATATTGCTACAAGTAGCCCAGGACCCTCCCCGCCCAAGGGATGGGTCTTGCAACTGGAGTTTTCTGCAGCAAGGTTTTCCTCCTCAGGCTTTGCTGATATTTTCCTGCTGGTAGGATTGAAGCCAGATCACCACAGGACTTATGCACCAATGGCACAAATACCCGGTAAACTAGCTTCCCGGCACAAATACCCGGTAAACTCGCTTCCCCTTGTCCCCCACGGGGTTGCAGGGAGGAGGCTCGGAGGAGATAGTTCTGTAAAGGGCCTTAGCACCTTGAAGAATAGAATTCCCAGGGAAGGCATTCCTGCCTTGGGGACTGCCCCTTCCACAAATCAAGGGCCAGACAATTGAAGAAGCAAGCTCCCAAAGCTGGCCCCTCAGGGGTGGACATCCACTTGGGATAAAAGAACATCCTAGCACCTGCCTTTGGTGACCTCCTGCCTCAGGCTATTGCACATGGAAGCCTGCCATGGAGACTGCACTGCTGGTCTCCCCAACAAGACTTCCTGCAGGATTATATGTCCAGAATCCTAATAGAAGAACTAGAGGATTAAAAAAAAGAAAATACAGGAAATTGTTTTTCCTTCTAGATGACCAAGATGGCAGCGTAAAATACAACAGTGAGCTGTTTCCCCACAGAATCTTGAACAACTAGCAAAAACTGGCAAAGCCATCTTCCTCAAAACTCTGGAAAGTAAATGACTGTGGTAACTGGGCAAGTGCTGAATCAGGAAAACTGTAAGCAAAGCTCAAGGTGCCTTTACTAGCCCCTCCCCCCTCCCTATTCTGCAGAGTGTAGACCCAGCCTGTGCACCCATTGTGGGTCTCTGAACCTGTTCCAGAGGAACCAGAGTAACATCTATGTGCATACTGGGGTGCCTGTATGTCCATGCCCATCTATCAGGTGGCAGCCTGAAAGACTAAACTGGGAATCACATCTCAGGCTCATCATCCCAGAACGTGCCCTGCAGACAGAAACAACTTGAGGACAGCTAAAGCTGTATAAGAAACAATGAAGTCAAAGTAGTCTGACATAGGGGGAACCTGCATTAAGTATTAAGATAGAGCATACAGGAGGGGGAGAAAGTTTACAGTCATAACTCAAGAGATATTGTGGGTACAGTACCAAACCATCATAGTAAACTGAATATCACAATAAAGTGAGTCACACGAATTTATTAGTTTCCTGCTGCGTAATATGAAAGCTTTGTATACACTGTACAGCAGTCTACTAAGTGTGTAATAACCTTATGTCTAAAAAAACATGTACATACCTTAATTTAAAAAATACTATATTGCTAAAAAATGCTAACCATCACCTGAGCCTTCAGCAAGTCATAACCTTTTTTGCTGGTGGAGTCTTGCCTTGATGTTGATGGCTGCTGACTGATGTGTGCGGTGGTGGTAGAAGGTTAGAGTGGCTATGGCAATTTATTAAATAAGAAAACAAAGTTTACCATTTTGATTGATTCTTCCTTTAACCAGATTTCTCTGTAGCATGTGATGCTGTTTGATAGCATTTTGCCCATAGGAACTTCTTTCAAAATTGGAGTCAATCCTCTCAAACTCTGCCACTGATTCAGCAGTGAAATTTATGTCATATTCTAAATCCTTTGTTTTCATTTCACAATGTACACAGCATCTTCACCAGTAGATTCCATCTCAAGAAACTACTATCTTTGTTCATCCATAAAAACTAACTCCTCATCCATTTAAGTTTTATCATGAGATTGCAACAGTCAAATCTTCAGGCTCCGCTTCTAATTCCAATTCTCTTGCTTTTTCTGTCACATCCACAGTTAGTTACTCTATGGAAGATTTGACTCCCTCAAAGTCATCCATGAAAATTGGAATCAACTTCTTCCAAACTCCTGTTCATGTTGATATTTTGACCTCCTCTGATGAATCACAAATGTTCTTAATGGTTGTGGTAGTTAGATTCAGTTGTCAACTTGGCCAGGTGAAGGCACCTAGTTCTTTTGATGTGGACAAGAGCCAATGGTACATGAACCTCATCTATTGCTGATTACATATGCAGTCGGCTAGGAGGCATGCCTGCTGCAATGAATGATGTTTGACTTAATTGGCTGTGCTTAAATGAGAGAGAGCAACGTAGCACAGCCCAAGCACCTCAGCATACCTCATCTCAGCACTCGCAGCTCAGCCCAGGCCTTTGGAGATACAGAAAGGAATCACCCTGGGGAAAGTTGTTGGAACCCAGAGGCCTGGAGAGAAGGCCAGCAGAGACCATCCTGTGCCTTCCCACGTAAGAAAGAGCCTCAGTTGAAAGTTAGCTGCCTTTCCTCTGAAGAACTAAGAAAATAAATCCCCTTTTATTAAAAGCCAATCCGTCTCTGGTGTGTTGCATTCCAGCAGCTAGCAAACTAGAACAATGGCATCTAGAATGGTGACCCCTTTCCAGAAGGCTTTCAACAGACTTTGCCCAGTTTCATCAGAGGAATCTCTATAACAGGTATAGCCTTGATTTTTGGGCTGAAGAATGGCTGTCATGTTAGCAGGCATGAAAACAACATTCATCTTGTTGCATATTTCCAACAGAGCACTTGGGTGACCAGTTGCATGGTCAATGAACAATCATATTTTTTTATTTTTATTTTTAAAACCAATCAGCATACAATATGAACATTCTTTTTTTCCATCACATAGTTGTATATTCATCATCATGATCATTTCTTAGAACATTTGCATCAATTCAGAAAAAGAAGTAAGAAAACAGAAAAGAATTTATACATACCCTGCCCCTTACCCCTCCGTTTCGTTGATCACTAGCATTTCAAGCTACTAAATTTATTTTAACATTTGTTCCCCTTATTATTTATTTATTTATTTTTACATGGGCAGGCACTGGGAATCGAACCCGGGTCCTCTGGCATGGCAGGCAAGCATTCTTGCCTGCTGAGCCACCATGGCCCGCCCTATTATTTATTTTTAATCCATATGTTCTACTCTCCATAAAAGTAGATAAAAGAAGCATCAGACACAAGGTTTTCACAATCACACAGTCACATTGCAAAAGCTATACGTCATTCAGTCATCTTTAAGAAACATGGCTACTGGAACACAGCTCTACAGTTTCAGGCAGTTCCCTGCAGCCTCTCTGTTACGCCTTAACTAAAAAGGTGATGTCTATTTAATGCGTGAGAATAACCTCCAGGATAACCTCTCGACTCTGGAATCTCTCAGCCATTGACACTTTATTTTGTCTCATTTCTCTCTTCCTCCTTTTGGTTGAGAAAGTTTTCTCAATCCCTTGGTGCTGAGTCACAGCTCATTCTAGGATTTCTGTCCCATGTTGCCAGGAAGGTCCACACCCCTGGGAGTCATGTCCCACGTAGAGAGGGGGAGGGCAGTGAGTTTGCTTGTCATGTTGGCTGAGAGAGAGAGAGAGGCCACATCTGAGCAACAAAAGCGGTTCTCTGGGGGTGACTCTTAGGCCTAATTTTAAGTAGGCTTAGCCTATCCTTTGCAGGGTTAAGTTTCATATGAACAAACCCCAAGATAGGTGGCTCGGCCTATTGCTTTGGTTGTCCCTGCAGCTTGTGAGAATATCAAGAATTCTCCACTTGGGGAAGTTGAATTTTCCCCCTTTCTCACTGTTCCCCCAAGGGGACTGTTCTAGTTTGCTAGCTGCTGGAATGCAATATACTAGAAGAATGGCTTTTAAAGGGGGAAATTAGTGAGTTGCTGGTCTACAGTTCTAAGGCCGAGAAAATGTTCCAATTAAAACAAGTCTATAGAAATGTCCAGTCAAAGGCATTCATCCAGGGAAAGATACCTTGGTTCAGGAAGGCCAATGAAGTTCAGGGTTTCTCTCTCAAGTGAGAAGGCACACAGCGAACCCAGTCAGGACTTCTCTCTCAGCTGGGAGGGCATATGGTGAACACAGAGCAATCATATTTTGAAAGGAATCTTTTTTTCTGAGTGGCAGGTCTCAACAGTGGGCTTAAAATATTCAATAAACTATCTTGTAAAGAAATGTGCTGTCATTCAGGCTTTGTTCCATTTGTAGAGGACAGGCAGAATAGATTTAGCATAATTATCAAAGACTCTAGAGTTTTTAGAATGGTAAATGAACATTGGCTTCAGCTTGTCACCAGCTGCATTAGCCTCTAACAACAGAGATGGGAGACCAGCGGTTGGGGGAGCAGTCAGAATACACGCATTTATTGATTAAGTCCACAGTCTTACATGGGCACAGATTGTGGCACCCTAAAAACAATTGCAAAAAGATCACTGATCACAGATCACAATAACAGATATAATAATGAAAATTTTGAAATACTGAAAGAATTACCAAAATGTGACACAGAGACACAAAGAGAGCACCTCCTGTTGGAAAAATGGTACCAATAGACCTAATCCATGCAGGGTTGCCACAAACCTTCACTTTTGTAAAAAGCACAATATTTGCGAAGCACAATAAAGCTAAATGCAATAAAACAAGGTATGCCTGTATTTCATAGAGAGTAGAAAAAGTATTCAGATTCCTGTAAATGGGGGAAGTGCTAAAGTCACTAGGAAGCACAAACCCAAGACAAGACTCAGGCTCAGATAAGAATGAGAAGACCCTGCACTTAATAGTCACCTTGTATTAAACTTGATAGGCGGGATAAACTGAAGGAGAACACCAGCCAACATAGAGTCAATTTGCAAAGACTGTATAAAGTGTTTTGTGTTGGTTTATTTTTGTTACCTCCTGGTATTTAAAGAAATATCTAGATTTTTAACTAGATTCAAACTTAAGAGACAACTCAGGGGGGTGCATGAGTGGTTCAGTGGTAGAATGCTCACCTTCCATATGAGAGACCCAGGTTTGAGTCCCAGAACATGCACCCCCGCCCCCCCAAAAAAAACAACTCTGGGACTAAATCCCAGAATTAACATTTAAAAACCTATTCATGTGCTACCCCGGTATTAATAACCCCTCAGCATAGCAACTAATTTTATTGCTATGCTTAATCGTGCATACATTTATTTACCCCATGAATATTCTTAAGTACTTAATATTATTAATATTACATAGTACATTATATTATTGATCGTACATGGCACATTCATTAATTCCTTATCCTCGTCAACACGCATATCACCTCCAACGTCTTTTCGTAACTACCAAGCTTCGAGAAACCAGCAACCCGCTTGAATCATGTCCCTCTTCTCGCTCCGGGCCCATCACCTGTGGGGGTTTCTAGCCTGAAACTATAGCAATAAAAAGCATAGCAATAAAATTAGTTGCTGTGCTGAGGGGTTATTAATACCGGGGTAGCACATGAATAGGTTTTTAAATGTTAATTCTGGGATTTAGTCCCAGAGTTGTTTTTTTTTGGGGGGGGGTGCATGTTCTGGGACTCAAACCTGGGTCTCTCATATGGAAGGTGAGCATTCTACCTCTGAACCACTCATGCACCCCCCTGAGTTGTCTCTTAAGTTTGAATCTAGTTAAAAATTTAGATATTTCTTTAAATACCAGGAGGTAACAAAAAGATATAAATCAAGAAACTGTCAATGAAGTAGATCAGATTTTGGCTATAGTCAACAGAGACCACAAAAGAATCATTCATCCTCAATACGCTCAAGGAGATAAAGGAAAATAGGGAGAAAGAACTAAAGGATATTAGGAAAATAATGTACAATGTGCACAGTTTTGATAGTTAATCAAATGGTATTTAAGATAGTGTTTAATATTTAGAATTTAAGAAACTGTGATATCTTTACAGATTTTTTTCCTTTCTTGCTTTAATTTTCCTTTTTTTTTTTTTTTATAGGCAGGCACTGAGACTCGAACCCAGGTCTCCGGCATGGCAGGCAAGAACTCTGCCTGCTGAGCCACTGTGGCCCACCCTCTTGTTTTAATTTTAAATTGGTTTATGAAACATATTGTACAAACAGGCTTCATGATGATTACTTAGATTTTTTTTAAATATGCCTATGGATAAGCTAACTAAGTTATTCATTTTAGGTGGTTAAGATTTTCATATGTTAATTGTAAAAGTATTCGTATCTTCATATTTTCCTGAAATCCGGAAAATATTTAGTAATAGAGATCATTACCATAGCAATGCAGATATTTGTAAGAACTTTCTACTTGATATTTTGAGAACATTCACAATTTTGACAGCTGATCAAATGGTATCTAAGTTAGTGTTTAATATTTAGAATTTAAGAACTTGCTGTCTGAATTTGTAGATTTTTTTCCTTGTGGCCTTAATTTTAAATTGGTTTATGAAACTTACTGTAAAACACAGGTTTTACAATGATTATATGAGTGCTTTATTAAAATATGCCTATGGCTAAGCTAACTAAGTTATACATTTTTTGTTGGTTCTAGGTGTAATGTTTGTTTTCTTAAATTAAAAAAATACACCAAAAGATTAAAAAAAAACAAAAAAATGAAAAGAAAAAGTACAGTGTGCAATAAAAGATTACACGAAACACAAAGAAACAGGAAATGATGACTTATCCAAAGGAACAAGATATAAATCAAGAAACTGTCAATGAAGTAGATCAGACTTTGGCTATAGTCAACAGAGACCACAAAAGAATCATTCATCCTCAATACGCTCAAGGAGATAAAGGAAAATAGGGAGAAAGAACAAAAGGATATTAGGAAAATAATGAATGAACAATGTGAGAATCTCAGTAAAGATTAGAAAATATTAAAAGGAACCAAACAGAAATATGGAGATTGAAGACCACAGTAACTGCCGTTAAAAATTCCCTGGAGGGTTTCAACAGCAGATTGGAGCTGGCAGAAGAAACAATCAGTGAATTTGAAGACAAGACCATTGAAATGATTCAGGCTGAGGAGCTGAGAAAGAATTGATAAAAGCAAACTGAGCCTGAAAGACCTATGAGACATTATATGAATGTGGTTATCTATGAGAACAGGAACAGAGGGAAAGGAGCAAAAGGAATACTCAAAGAAATAATGACAGAAAACTTCCAAAATTTAACAAAAGATATAAATATGCACATTCAAGAAACTCAATGAACCCCAAATAGGCATCAGTAAAACTCCCAAATGCCAAGAATGAGGAGAGAGTTCTGAAAGCTGCAAGAGAAATGCAATGTGTTATGCCAATTTCAGAAACAAGGAAGGCAAGAAGGCTGTGAGATGAAATACTTAGAGCGTTAAAAGAAAACAATTTTCAACCAAGAATTTTATGTCTGGTGACACTGTCTTTCAAAAATGAGGGGAACATTCCCAGATAAACAAAAGCTGAAGGTGTTCATTACCATTAGACCTGCCCTACAAACAATGCTAAATGGTGTTCTTCAAACTGAAAGGAAAGGACACTAGACAGCTGATCAAAGCAGATGACCAAGGCAGCATAAAGAAATAAAGACATCTGGTAAAGGTAAGCACTTGGGTGATTATAAATGCCAGTAGTATGTACTGTATTTTGGGGTATGTAATTCCAGTTTTACTTCCTACAGTTTCTAAAATGCAAATGGAAATAATGGAATATCTATAGTTTTGGACATACAATGTATAAAGATATAATTTGTATAAAGGACCACAAAAAAGGTAGGGGAACAGAGGGATATAGGAACAGTATATATGTATGCTACAACTTAAAGTTAAGTTGTATCAAATCAAACAGCATTGTTGTAGATTTAGGATATTAAATTTTAGTCACATGGTGACTGCAAAGAAAGTATGTGAAAATATATACAGAAAGAAATGAAGGGGACAAAAAAAGGTACACTACAAAAAATCAAATAACTATGAAAACAATCATTAACAAAAGAATTGGGGGAAAAAGTTTTAATACTTATAAAGAGTAAATATCAAAATGATAGAAGAAATTACTGCATGGTCAGTAGTTACTTTAAATGTAAACAGATTAAACTGTCCAGTCAAAAGGCAGAGACTGCCAGAATAGATTAAAATAAGACATTTATTACTCTACCTCTGGAATGTAACTATACACTCTTAAACAACCAATGGATCAAAGAAGTAATCACAAGGGAAATTAGGAGATATCTTGACGCAAATGAAAATGAAAACACAAAATGCCAAAACTTATGGGATGCAGCAAAGGTAGTACTGACAGAGAAATTTATAGCTCTAAATCTCACTGAGATTCTTTATCAAATGAATCCTGAGAAACAGCCTGGAAGGAGATGCCACATGAGAGGAAGGAGCCACCCCCAAGTTCACTCTTGGCCTCTCACTACCACTTTTCTGCCACTGGCAGGCTGGCTGCCAGGATGGACTCTTTTCCCCTTAACTTCAATCTCAGACTTGGAAGGAGACCTTTTCTAAAGCTCCTGCGTGCATCACTGAACCTGGAAAGCAAGGGAAGAAAGTGCTAGCTCCTACCAATTTTCACAGGCCTGGACCACTCCCAGCCCTGAGACTGCTAAACTCAGCCGTAAAAAGCTGTCTTCTAGTTTGCAAGCTGCCGGAATTCAATATACCAGAACTGGAACAGCTTTCAAAAAGGGGAATTTATTAAGTCGCAAGTTTACTGTTCGAAGGTTGTGAAAATGTCCAAATTAAAGCAAGGCTATAGAAGTGTCCAATCTAAGGCATCCAGGGAGATACCTTGGTTCAAGAAGGCCAATGACTTTCAGGGTTTCTCTCTCAAATGGAAAGTCATAGTGAATATGGCGATGTCTACTAGCTTTTTCTCCAGGCTTCTTGCTTCATGAAGCTCCCCTGGGGGTGTTTTCCTTCTTCATCTCCAAAGGTCTCTGGATGCGTGGGCTCTTGTGGTTCTTAAGCTTTTTTCAAAATGGCTCCCTCTTAAAGGGCTCCAGCACACAGCCCCACCTTGAATGGGTGGAGACACATCTCCATGGAAACCATCTAATCAAAAGTTACCACTCCCAATTAGCTGGGTCACATCTCCATGGATAATCAAGAAGCTCCCAGCCAGCAATATTGAATGAGGATTAAAGGATATGGCTTTTCTGGGGTAGCCCACAGATTCAAACCAACACAAGCTGCAACTCTTTCTTGGGCCCTCTTCTGGCCAACTTCCGTGCTGGCCTGCAGCATGCTTCAATCTGTGAGCCAGCAGACTACTTAGCTCAGGCACTTCCATCATTCCAAGGGATCCTTTTCTCTTCCCCCCGTTGCAGACCCAGGGGATATCATAGCCACTCCATATTCAAACCCATCCAACAGTAAGTATGCAGAAGAGCAGCTCTGCAACTTTCAGGCCTTTATGAGAAAGGGAAAAGGATTTATCTTTTTCTTACCCAGAAACATGCAAAGCAGGAACAGAAATAAACCTATGCCTGCTAATATTTGTCTCTTTTGTCCAATCTGTCATTCTACAGAGCTACAGATGATGGAATACAATGACTTCCACCCTCCCTCCTTCCTTTCAAGCCCTGAGGCAAAGCCATGGCCATCAGATTGTCAATCCCAACTACATATTTGAATCATGAGCTTTTAAAACAATTTTTCTTAGTAGAGAAGTTGTGAGTTACAGAAAATCATACATAAAATATAGGATTCCCGTATACCACCTGTGCTAGTTTGAAAGGATGTATGTACCCTAGAAGAGTCATGTTTTAATCCTAATCCCATTTTGTAAAGGCAGCCGTTTCTTCTAACCCCTATTCAGTACTGTATGTTTGAATCTGTAATTAGATCATCTCCCAGGAGATGTGACTCAATCAAGAGTGGTTGTTAAGCTGAGTGAGTCTTGATTAGTTTACTGGAATCCTATAAAAGAGGAAACATTTTGGAGAAAGCTGGAGATGCTGAGAGAGTAGAACGACATAGCCATGAGAAGCAGAGTCCATCAGCCAGTGAACTTTGGAAATGAAGAAGGAAAACACCTCCCAGGGAGCTTCATGAAAGAAAGCCAGGAGGGAAAGCTAGGAGATGATGCTGTGTTCACCACATGCCTTTCCAGAAGAGAGAGAAACCCTGAACCTGTTCGCCATGTGCCTTCTCACTTGAGAAACCTTGAATGCCATCGGCCTTCTTGAACCAAGGTATCTTTCCCTGGATGCCTTTGATTGGACATATCTATAGACTTGCTTTAATTGGGACATTTTCTCAGCTTTAGAATTGTAAACCAGCAACTTATTAAATTCCCCTTTTTAAAAGCCATTCAATTTCTGGTATATTGTATTCTGGTAGCTAACAAACTAGAACACCACCCTATTATTAACACCTTCCGTTGATGTGAAACATTTATTACAATTGATGAAAGCACATTTTTTAAATGAAACTATTAACTACAGTTCATGGTTTAACTTAGGGTTCACTGTTTGGGTAATGCAGTTCCATGAATTTTTAAAACATTTTATTCTGGTACCATATATACAACCTAAAATTTCCCCTTTTTAACCATATTCAAACATATAATTTGGTGCTGTTAATTACATTCACAATGTGCTACAATCACCACCATGAATAGCTAAAATTTTTCCATCATCCCAAAAAGACATTCTCCATCTTTAGCTTTACGTCTTGGTTGATATTGTGCCTGTGAAGCAGATTTCTTCTAAAATGTGAGTGAAGATGTGAAATGAGAGTAGATTTTCAGATTCTTGCTTAATGACTGCCATGGTCAGGGACATTTGTCAACTTGGCCAAGTTGTGGTACCTGTTTATCTGGTTGGGCAAGTGCTGGCCTGTCTGTGCAATGAGGACATTTCATAGGATTAGATCATGATCACGTCAGCTGCATTCACAGCTGATCCCATTTGTAATCAGCTAAACGGGAGTGTCTTCTACAATGAGTGATGCTTAATCTAATCACGGGAAGCCTTTTAAGGAAGATTCAGAGACAGGTCCCATTCCTGCTTTGGCTGGTGAGCCTCTCCTGTGAAGTGCATCCAGACCCTCCATCGGAGTCGTCAGCTTCACAGGCTGCCCTGTGGATTTTGGACTCTGTGTTCCTGAGGTCACATGAGACACTTTTATAAATTTTATATTTGCAAGTGTTCCCTGTTGATTCTGTTTCTCTAGAGA
Organism: Myrmecophaga tridactyla; assembly: GCA_004026745.1. Lineage (NCBI taxonomy): Eukaryota > Metazoa > Chordata > Mammalia > Pilosa > Myrmecophagidae > Myrmecophaga > Myrmecophaga tridactyla. The sequence goes on from PVIY010014895.1 coordinate 12,385, forward strand.
ACCCTAACTAATACAATGACATTAACAAACTTAGGACAGAAAAAAATTCCAAACTTGCAACTTCAAGGTCTCTCCATCCTGGTGGTGGCAGAGTGATCTTCCAAGGTTTCAGGAGTGGGCACAGGGCCTGATTTCTGCCTTAATTTTGAGGGCATCGGGGAAGGCTACCTCTGCTCACTTCCTGTAGGATGCTGTGGAACATCCAATGCAAAGAAATTTCATTACCTGCATCTGCCAATTCCCAAGAGGAGCCACTACTCTGGGGGACATGAGCTGGGGCATAGTCACGATCACACAAGACAAGAATGGACACTTGTTAGACTAACTTTAAGACAAATCTAAACTTAGTGTAACATTTTATTTTCCTTTTTCATGAACACTTTTTTTTTATAGGTCAAAGAAAGATCACATTTTATAAGGCCTTTATTTAAGTAATATTCTTACCTTGATTTTATGCTCTTAAATCAGCATCGACTCTATGAAGCTTTTACTCCCATAGCCAGGATTCCACAGGTCCAAGAATCAAGGGGTGGAATTGGGAGTGGCACCACTCACTATTACCCCTAGTGATCCACTAGAAATAATTTTGCTTCCTGCCCCTACAACCTGATGCTCTGCTGGTTTACAGGTCTTGGTTCCAAAAGGAAGAATGCTCCTACCAGCGGAGACAACAATGAGTACACTGAACTAGAAGTTAAGACTGTCACCAGGCCACTTTGTGCTCCTTAAGCCTTTGGAGCTTAAGGCTCCAGGTAAAGAAAGGAATTATACTGTTGATTCCCTTGTACTGGCTGGGTGATTGATCATGACTATCAAGGGGAAACAGAACTGTAATTACACAATGGAGGTAAACAAGAGTTTGCCTGGAATACAGGAGCTCCTCTAGGGCATCTCTTAGTACTACCATGCCCAGTGATGAAAGTCAATGGAAAAGTGCAACCACCTAATCCAGGTAGGACTACCAATAGCTCAGAAACTTCAGGAATAAAGGTTTGGGTCACCCTACCAGGCAAACAACCATGGCCAACTGAGGAGTTTGCTGAGTGTAAAGGGAATACGGAATGGGTAGTGGAAGAAGGTAGAAATATAAAGCCATGACGATGTGATCAGTTACAGAAATAAGAATTATAATAGCTGTGAATATTTCTTCCTTATTTTGTAATGAGTATATTTGTATAGATACAAAAAGCTATTATCTTAGCTTTCTTCCCTATCCTATTCCCTTAACATGACATGAGTTACATTAACTTAATGTCACAGTATTTAAGTCACAGGATATCAAGTTTAAGAATGACTATTACCCAAGTACTTGCATCCTATTTTGGGATAGTTAGTGCATTTCCAGTTGTACGCAGGATAGTTGAGTATTGTTAGGCACAATATAACTGCTATTGTTTTTATTTAGAGGTTAAATATGGTTTAAGGAGATGTGTATGCCAAGTTGAGAAGGGGTGGACTGTGACTGGTAAGTTCATATGTCAACTTGGCTAGGTAATGGTGCCCAGTTCCTTGGTTAAGCAAGCACTGGCCTGTTACTGTGAGGACATTTTGTGGACTTAAATCATCAGTAAGATAATTACATGTACAATCAACAGAGATCACCTTCAGCAACGAGAGATGTTTCATTCAATCATTTGAAAGCTTTAAAAGGAAAAGTGATGATTTCAGAAGTCAGAAGAGAAAGTTTCATCTCTACTTGAACCAACCAGCTTCTCCTGGGGAAGTCACTGAAAACCTTCACTGGAGTTCCCAGCTTGCTGCCTGCCCTAAGGAATTTTGACTTACCCATCCCCATAGTCACATGAGACAATTCTTATAAAAATCTCATAATAATATTTACAAATATCTCCTGTCAGTTATTTTTCTCTGAAGAATCCTAAATAATAAAATTCCCTATTCTCTAACCTAACCCCCACCCCCACCCCTTGGCAACTAGATTCTAGTTTCTGACTCTATTAGTTTGTTTATTCTAATTATTTCCTCTCAGTGAGATCAGACAATATTTGTCTTTTTGTCTCTGGCATATTTCACTCAACATGATATTGTCAAGGTTCCTCCATGCAGTCACATGCATCAGGATTTTATTCCTTTTTATGATGGAATAATATTCCATTGTATGTACTTATCATATTTTGTTTATCTGTTCATCGGCTGATGGACAATTCGGTTGTTTCCATCTTTTGAAAATTGTGAATAATGCCACTATGAACATCAGTGTGCAAATGTCTCTGAGTCCTTGCTTTCAGTTCTTTTGAGTATTGTATTAGTTAGGGTTCTCTACAGAAACAGAATCAACAGGAAATATTTGTAAATATAAAATTTATAAAAGTGTCTCACATAACCATGGGAACACAGAGTCCAAAATCTGTAGGGCAGGCTGTGAAGCTGTCGATTCTGATGGAGGGTCTGGATGAACTCCACAGGTGAGGCTCACCAGCCAAAGCAGGAAGAGAGCCTGTCTCTTCTGAGTCCTCCTTAAAAGGCTTCTAGTAATTAGATTAAGCATCACTCATTAAAGAAGACACTCCCCTTGGCTGATTACAAATGCAATCAGCTGTGGATGTAGCTGATGTGATCAGAACTTAATTCTATAAATGTCCTCATAGCAAAAGACAGGCCAGCAATTAACTTGCCCAACCAGACAAACAGGTACCACCACTTGGCCAAGTTGACACGTGAACCTGACAAGTATATACCTAGAAGTAGGATTGTCAGGTCATATGGTAATTTTATACTTAACTCTCTGAGGAAATGCCATATTGTCTTCCACAGCAGCTACACCATTTTACATTCTCACCAGCAATGAATGCGTATTCCTCTTTCTCTGCATCCTCTCCAACTATTGTTTTTTTAATAGTAGTCATTCCAGTGGTTGTAAAATGGTATCTCATTGTGGTTTTGATTTGCATTTCCCTGATGGCTAATGATGTTGAACATCTTTTCATGAGCTGTTTGGTTATTAGTATACATTCTCTGGAGAAATATTTATTCAAGGCTTTTGTCCATTTTCCTTTATCTTTTTAAAATTTTATTTCTTAAACACAAACATTCTTACCATATGATCATTCCATTCTACGTATATAATCAGTAACTCACAATATCATCACATAGTTGTATAGTCATCATCATGATCATTTCTTAGAACATTTGCATCAATTCAGAAAAAGAAATAAAAAACAGAAAAATAATTCATATATCCCATACCCCTTACCCCTCCCTTTCATTGACCACTAGCATTTCAATCTAGTAAATTTATTTTAACACTTGTTCCCTCTAATATTTATTTTTAATCGATATGTTTTACTCATTTGTTGATAGGGTAGATAAAAGGAGCATCAGACACAAGGTTTTCACAATCACACAATCAGATTGTGAAAGCTATAGCATTACACAATTATCTTCAAGAAACATGGCTACTGGAACACAGCTCTACATTTTCAGGCAGTTCCCTCCAGCCTCTCTGTAACACCTTAACTAAAAAGGTGATATCTATTTTATGTGTAAGAATGACCTCCAGGATAACCTCTCGATTCTGTTTGGAATCTCTCAGCCATTGGTACTTTATTTTGTCTCATTTCATTCTTCCCCCTTTTGGTCGAGAAGGTTTTCTCAATCCTTTTGTGCTGAGTCCCAGCTTATTCTAGGGCTTCTGTTCCACGCTGCTGGGAAGGCCTGCACCCCTGGGAGTCATGTCTCACGTAGACAGGCCTCCCCCTTTGCCCATTTTTCAATTGGGTTGTATGTGTTTTTGTTGTTGTATTGAAGGATCTCTTTATATATTCTGGATATGAAACTCTTATCAAATAAGTCATTTCTAAATATTTTCTCCCATTGTATAGACTGTTTTCTACTTCCATGATAAAGTAATCTGACATACAAAAGTTTTATATTTTGATGAGGTTTGGTGAGATTTTAAGAATACCAATATTTTATCCCAGACCAATTAAAAGACTGGAGGTAGAGCCAGGAGCGAGGATCTTTTATAAGCTCCAGCTCTCCAGGTGAGCATGTTGTGGCCAAAGCTGAGGACTGCCCACTCTAGATCATGTAGAATCATCACTCTGGTAGTCCAGGCCCCTGCGGCCCAGCCTGTGGAGGTGAGCACCCTGACCAGCAACCCTGTTTCTGGACTGACCACAGTGGAGCAACTCCAAAAGTAGAGAGCCACCTGAGTCTGGGAGAAAAGGTAAGATGGAGGCTGCTTTCCCAGGCCTTGGGGTGGCCAGTTGACTGTTCCCGGGAGACAGTCTCTTTAGCCCTCTGCTTTCACCCAACCCTAAGCCCTCATTCAGGCAACAAAGCTGGCAGAAGTTGCCAGCAGATTCTTAAAGCATGCTGCTAGAAAAATTAGCCCCAGCTCCCTCCTTGTTCCTGACACTTTAGAACCTCATGCTCTCTATTCATCCACCAAGGGTTGCAGTAATGTGTGTCTGTAGCAGGAGGCTACTTAAGCAATCAGAACTCAATAGTGCTCAACCCTGGCGGAAAGCTGGGTTTGTATCTCTCCACCATAGGTGCACTCAACCCAAGGCCAGCTGGGAGGGCTGAAGCCAAGAGGGCTACTGCTGGGCAGGTTACACAGGTAAGGTGGAAGTCTGCAGGGCAGAGAGGCTGCTGGAGCTTTGGATGAGGCTAAGCCCAGTGTTTTGGTTTGTTAAAGCTGCCAGAATGCACTATACCAGAAATGAACTAGCTTTTATAAAGAGGATTTGTTAAATTACAAGTTACAATTCTAAGGCCATGGAAATGTCGAAATTAAGGCATCAACAAGAGGGTACCTTCTGATCAAAGGCTGATGGTGTTTGGGTTCCTCTGTCACATGGTGACAGCTGCTGGCTCTTCTCTCCTGGGTTGGTTTCAAAATGGCTCTCAGCTCCTGTGGGTCCTTCTGGCTTCTCCTGGGGTGTTTCTTAGCTTCTTCGAACTTTCTCACCTTTCCCTTAAATGACTCCAGCAAGCAGACTAAGACCCACATTGAATGGGTGGGATCACATCTCCATGGAAACAACCTAATCAAAAGGTCCCATCCAACAGTAGGTCTGTCCCCACAAAACTGGATTAAAATAAAATGGCTTTTCTGGGGTACAGAACGATTCAAACCAGCATACTTAATTTTCAGATTCAGGGCTTTAGGCATTCATTTGCCTTTCATCCTTTTTAACTCAGCACTTTCCTTTTCTCCAAGAAAGCAGCCAGAGAACCAGTGACCTAATAGGATATTTGTGTTCAACAAAATAACCTGCATTCATGTCAGAGTTGGAGGAACATATCCTTTCCTGGAAGATAGCAACAAGTTTTCCTGTTTTTCCACAACACTGGGACCAAACAGTCCTTCCTGAAGGTGGAGAGAAGGCTAGAAAGAGAGTCAGGGTTCCCTGTGAACTGAAAGCAGAAGCAACAGATACAGATACAAACTAAATTGCTGAATTCTCAATTTCAGTCCAATAGGCCATCCAGGGTGGCTTTTGTTCTCCTATAGGTAGGAATACAACACAGATTTCCCTTTTCTCCTCCCTGCCCCCCAGTAGAGAGGGATACTTTCTCTACTTCCCCCTGCACATATCCAATCAATATTTTTAAACTGGAAGATACTGCCCCAAATCCTATTTTCTAGCTTCTCAAAGAGAAAAAAAAAGGAGGAGCATGGGGAGAAAACGCAACACTCTGATCTCATTCCTGATTTCCTCATAGTAGTCATTCATCAGGGATGAAATCTATGCAGGGTTGCAACTTCCCGAGTATCTAGTGGTGGTGGTAGGGGAGGGCTGGAACACACATTTGAGATCTTTTAAGCCTTAAGGTTTTTAAAAAGGCACAGGTCAAACGCTCTTCTATCTCTTAGGAACCAGCAATGGGCCTTACATTTAATTGTAATTCATACAGTATTTAGAGAAACTGTTTTTATATCAGTGGTTCAACTCTGGCTGCACAATAGAATTACCTGGAGGGATTTTAAAAGGATGTCTGGCTGCACAATAGAATTACCTGGAGGGATTTTAAAAGGATGTCCAGCAGTACAAGGTGGTGGAGTGAGGTGCTTCAGGACTCTTTTGAGAGAATCTTTGAACAACCAGCAAGAATAAATAGAAACATCTTTCTCGAAGCTCCATAAAACAGTTAAAGGGCTGTATTAACAGGGTAAGACGCAAATCAAGAAAAAAGCCACAGTGGCTCAGTGGCAGAGTTCTCGCCTGCCATGCCAGAGACCTGGGTTCGATTCTCCGTGCCTGCCCATGTTAAAAAACAAACAAAACCAAAACCAAAACTGGTAGGATCTCACGGTGTGTGGCTGGCCCTCCCTCTTACCCTGCCCCCCCCAGCCCCCGCTTGCTGTGGAGCTGGCCTGTGCTCTCAGTGCGGATCCCTGGACCATTTCCAGAGGGAGCAAAGTAAACCTCGTACACTTACTGGGAACATGTATGTCTGGCCCAATCTGTGTGGTGGTGGCCTGAGGAAATTGCTATTTCACAATTTGCCCTGTATGTAAGTGGCTCACAGAGCTCTCCTACAGAACACTGGGAGAACAGTCAAGTGGCTGCGTGGGGCAAGGGATTGCTGGCAGTAGGACATAATAGTGCAATGCCCCAGACCATGAAGAAATTCTTTCTCAGGGAAAAGGGGAACATTTCTCTCCACATAAATAGGGGAATACCCAGGGCCACATGCACAAGTCCAAGACAAAAGAGGCTTGTGAGGGAAGGACTAGAGAAGGCCCTTCGATTTAGTCTAGAGATGTTCTTTAAACTAATTGTATGGATAAGCCCTGAAGGAGAACACTCACAGAAATCAGCATGCAAAGAGAAGGAAAGGTGTTTTATCTTTCTCTTCATTTTTTCTTAGCTACTGGCATTCAAGGAAAGTTCCCTCATGACACTAGCTGGATACAAGCTTAAGGAAAAGATGTCTCAGAGTCTAAATTCCAGCAATAATGCATTAAAATATCAAAATGTCTAAGTTTAAAAAAAATAATACAAAACATATGACAAAATAGGAGATGACTGTCCAGGCAAAGGAGATAATTAAAGCATTAGAAATCATCAATGAGGATGAGGGCTGGGACACAGCAGAAAAAGGCTATGAAAAAATGGCCCTATATATGCTCAGAGCTAAAGGAAAGTATGGACCAAAAAATAAAGGAATTAGGAAAATGATAGACGAACACAGAACAATAGAGTGATGGAAATTATGGAAATGAAGGAACTCTGTTTCCTTTCCACAGTAACAGAAATTTCCTAGAAGGGTTTAACAGAAGATTGGAAGTGGAAGAAGAATCAGTTAACTCAAAGATACGAAAAGTGAAATCATCCAGTCTGAGGAGCAGGAAGAGAAAAAAATGAAGAATGAATAAATAGAGCCTAAGGAACCTGTGGGAAAATAACTAAGTACCACTTTAGGCATTATGGAGTCTCAGAAAGAGAGAAAGGTGCAATGAGAATATTTAAGGAAATAGTGGCTGAAAACTTTCTAAATCAAGGAAAAACACGAATATACACATCCAAGATGTTCAACAAACTCCAAAGAGGATGAACCCAAATAAGTACTTGCCAAGGCACAGCAAAATCAAACTGTCAAATGCCAAAGATAAAGAGAATTCTGAGAGCTGCAAGAAAAGAAACAAGGGATCCACAATAAGAATGATTTCTTCATCAGAATCCATGGAGACAAGACAGCACTAGATGGCATATTTAAAGTGCTTAAAGCACCAAGAACTGTATCTGACAAAACTGTCTTCCAAAAATGAGAGATTAAAACATTCTCAGATAAACAAAAGCTGATGGAGTTCATCACCACTAGCCAGCCCTACAAGAGATGCTAAAGAGATTTCTACAGGTTGAATGGAAAGGACAGTTGACAATAGATCGAAACTGCATGAAACACAGATTTCCAGTTAGACTACTGGCCAGGGTAAATATAAATGCCAGTATTATTGTATTTTTGGTTTGTAACTCGTTTTTACTTCTTGACAGGATTTAAAATGCAAATGCATGAAATGTAATGCGCAATCAGGGATTTTGGACTCAATGCATAATATGTAATTTGTGCATTACATATCGGGGGGGATGAAGGCTTGATGTAAATTATTGAAATTACGTTGGTATCAAAGCAAATGAGATTTTATAGAGTTACAATGTTAAATTTAAGCTCCATGGTAACTACAAAGAAAATATCAGAGAAAATGCAAATGCATGGACAGAAATTACAGTACAAGGTGCCTGGGTAGGGGGCAGGGTTTATCAGGAATTAATACATAATGGGTGTACAATTTCTATTTGGGGAGATGGAGAAGTTTAATAATGGAAGATGGTGAGGGTAGCACAACACTGAATCTGATTAATTCCACTGAATGGTATGTTTGGGAATGGCCGAGATAGGAAAGTTTGTTGTATTTCTGTTCAACAAAGAGTGAGAACTAAAGAGGCAATGACACTTAAAGGCAATACATGATCCTGGATAGAATCTAAGAAGGGAGAAGGCTCAAAACAACATTATTGGGACATATGACAAAAGTGGAAGATTGACTGTAGGCTTATATCATGGTTAAATTTCTTGAACTTGATAAAAACTACACTTAAGGTGGTTACCAAATAGGTGAATATCCTTGCTCTGGGGAAATGTACATGATAGTGTTAAATGTTTAGGGAGTATGATGTATACAACCTATACTCAAGTGTTCAGAAAATGGTTTGAAAGAACAGATACACTGATAGATTGATGTACAGATTGCTAGAATAATATGGCAAATGTGGCAACTGGTAGAGCTGATTATCTAGGAAGATAGGGGTATGTAGGCGTTCTTGTATGGGCTTTGTATTAGTTTTTGTTTGTTTTAACTGTCCTGTAAATTTGAAAGTGTTTCAAAACAAAAAGTTTACAAAAGAAAAAAAAAAAAGAAAGAAAAAGTAGTTCTGTGAATTCAGTATACAGCCAAGCTTTGGAGAAAAGGAATTTCTCCTAGCCTTGACCCCTCAGTTGCTGGGACTTGAGGCAAGTGTTCATCTTTTTGGATGTTTCTTCCTCTTTACAGAGGGTGGTTCTCACCTGGCAAGGTTGTTAAGCATTACAAGTCAGGACCTGCAAAGTGCCTGTCATACAGTAAGTCTCTATAAATATGAGGGATTATTGCTTCACTGATTGCCAAAGCCCCCTCATTTAGGAGGCCTGGCCCTTGTTAACTTAGGGCTATTTCTTAGGAGAACCAGGACTGGAGTAAATAATTTTCACCATAAGCAGTGTCACAGGTCTGAAAGAGAGGGAAAGAAACCAGCTTTAAAGCAGAGAAGTTAAAGAGAATGACACAATATGGGAACTAATATACAGATAGGATATATCCACAAAAAGAGCCAAAAAAGACAAAAGTAACGCAAGATTTGAGAGTTGCTAGTAGTTTGAAGCAGAGAAGGCCTGTAGAAGGATCAGTCATTGTCAGTGTGGTCAGGATTAGGTTCAAGTTCAGTTTCAAGTTCAAGTTCAATTTTAGAATTATGGGCATGATCCTTTCCTCATTGCCAAGCAATTAAGGGCTAGTAAGATCACTGGGGCAAAATGAAGGCAAAGAGAATAAGGGTCAGAGTGCCAAGTTCAAGGACAAGATTAAAGTAAGGATGGTTGATGTATAAATGAGGGTCAGATCAGGATCAAGGTCAAATTCAAAGTCAGGCATATTGGGGCAAGGTAAAGAACTAGGTTAGAATAGCTCATTGTCAGAACTATTGACAAGGTCAGGATGGGTATGATGGCCATTTCAAGGTTGAAGCCACTTAAGGCCAGAAGGATCATCAATGTCAGATGACAAAGTAACTTTCAATGTCAAAGTCAAAGGTTCAAGTGGAACACTGTCAGGACAACAGTCAGGGTCAGGTACTTTAAACAAGTGAAGTTTAAAGGTTAAGCCCAGGAAAAGCCAGGATGATCATCAAGAGAAAGGGTCAAAAGCAGGGTCAAGGTCAGGTTCAGTATCATGGTCAGGAATAACTGAGGGTCAAGGAAAACATCAGTTTCAGGTTATTTCAAAGTCAGAGCAAGTCTAGGTCAGGACAATTATTTGTCAGGAAGGGAGTCAAGATCAGGGTGATAGAACGAGACAAGTGTCAAGGTCAATTAGAAGGTTACGTTCAAACTCAAATTCAAGGTCATAATTAGAATTTACCTTGGTCAACATAGACAAGTTGGGTGTACCTTGGCATAACTTGATCGGGGGAGGTTAACGGTTAGAATGTAGTAAGGATGGGCGTGAAGGTCACTTCTATAATGAAGTTCAAGGTCAAAAAGAACATAGTGTAACATTTAGTGTCAAATTCAGATTCAAGGTCAAAATTAACATCTAAATGAAAATTAAGGCAACTGAGGATGAAGATAATATCTATGGTCAGGGTGAGGGAATGGATTAGTCAGGATCAAGTTCAGGTTGAAGGACACTTCATAGTCAGAGCTGGTTATGGTCAGGATAGTCAGGGTCAGAATGAAGAATAACTTAATGGTTAAGGTTAGGTTCAAAGTCAAATGCAAGGTCAAATTAAAATTAGGGAACACATGGGCAGGATGAGGACTGGTTTCTAGGTCAAACTCAAGTCAGTTTGGTTGAATGACCAGGTTTAGGTCAACAGCAGGGTCAAGTTCAAAGTGAGGTCAAGACATCCTCAGAATGTGTCAGATTCAAGGTCAATTTCAAGATCAGAAAGGGCCAAGATCAGGGTACAGGTAAACATTATATTTGAGGTCAGGTTGGAAGCAAAATCATGGGTCTTTGGCAGGATCTGTGAAGCAAGAGGAATGTAAATTGGGCAATATGCATTCAACTCTAACTGCTTATTAGCATGAATTAGGATAAGAGTAATTAGTTGTAAAGAAAAGAATCCTTATTAGTACAAACACAGTCTGTCATTCAAGTGTAACATCTTGTTGCTTGTTTATGTAATCCAAGATGAATGTAAAGAGTGGCAACACATTCATCTCTAACTCGTTCTTACCACGATGTAGAGCATTAGAATGAATCTGACAAGTTCTACTGTAAAGTATTGGTATTAGCGCTAATGAACCCATTCAGAAAATATTCTGAAAAGTTAAACTTTACTGCTGATTAGTTTTAATTGAAATGAACATAAGCACCACAACACGCATTAATCTCAAAGATATATTCTTACTGAGAGGATGAATCTGAAGCGGAGTCTGGATAAGAATTTTTGTTAGTTCAACAAATTTAGTCCCATTCTTCTTAAAACTATCTCCTTATAGTTTGCTGGAGCAAACTGAGAGAAAATTAAGCATATCAACATATATTCACACTGTGAGTAAGTGTGAATTTGGATGAACCCAAAGAGCATTACTGAAAAGAATTTGTAAATTAGTGCAAACTTAATGCTAAACTTTCTTAAAAGTGAATCCCTACTACTTGTTGGAGACGGGCCCATTTTTCTTAAAAGCACATGCTTACAGTGAATCTAAGTAGGAACATGGAAGAGGAATCTAAGAGGAATGTGGAATTAGTGTAGAGGTCAGTTATGGCCATTCCTACTTACTGTGATTAAACCAAATCTAGGTGAATATAGGTTGTCTATGTACAATTTAGGTAGATAAGATGAAACCAACTAAGCAAAAGGTATTAGGTTGGTGAGACATTACTGATTATACTGAAGGTCAGAGAATAAGCTTCACTGTCATGATAGAGTTCAAAGTCAACTTCAAAAAAAAAGGCAGGACATTGTCAGAGTCTGAGTCAAGATCATTTCAAGGGAGTCATGTTTACGATGATAATCAGTGATGCGATGAGGGATCAAGTTCAGAGTCAAGGTCAAGTTTGCAATTGGGGTGAGACATGGTAAGGACAATGGTTATGGTCAAGATGAAGTTCATGTATAATGTGCTGTTCATGTTCACCTCAAGGTCAGGCAGATCAATTTCAGGATGACCATCAGTTATAGCATGGAGGTAGAGGTCAGTGATAACGTCTGTTTCAATGTCATGTTCGAGATTAGGACCAGGCAAACACAATCAGGGGAAGAAGACCCTGTAGTTTGTAGACCTGGGTATCATACACAGAATCACAACTTATGGCCCAGTGACTGGGCCCCAACCCAGAAAGGATCCTGCTCCTCTGGAGGCCAAATACAATCCCACATTAAGCTTAGCCCAGGGCAGGAGAGCAGAAATTTAAGCCACATACAATGAACTAGTGGAACTCTAGATATATATGATTTCTAAGGGAGTGTCATTTGAACTTCAAGGAATATTTGTAACTCATGAATATGTGCTAAAAGCAGGCATGAGGAAGGAAACCAATTGAGGAGCCTGGGATGTGGAAACAGAAAAAACACAGCAAAGTCTAATTCAAGATGTAAATTAAAATGTAAATTAAAGGGGCATTTGGGTAAAACCCACAATGATTCACTGGCAGGGACACTGCCCTGGTTCTAGGTGGCATCTATGCAGTTCCAGCCATCGGATGACATATATTGGAATATAGGGCCCCTACTGTCAAAATTTTCCTTTCCTATGAGAAATGCGAAATCTGGAATTCTTATATCTAACTGTCAGTTACTATATCATTCATTAGTTTTAAATGCTTACTTGCTGTGCATGGCCCATGGGTCACCAGTTTGTGGCTGCTGCTCTAAAGTGACTGTACTTTCTCCACTCAGGAAACTCTCCTAGCCCCCCCAAAGTACTGTGATTAAAAATAAACAAACAAGCATGAAGACAGGTATGCAGGGTTGGGAGTAAGAAGGCCTTTCTGCCAGGTATGAAGGCTCTTTTGCTTGATAAAGCTTTGGATGTGACTAGCTAAAGTGGACTCAACTGAGCCAAGGGGAGGGAAGATGGAAAAATGACAGGGCAAAGGCAGAAGATCTTTGTTCTTGTTAAATTTTATTGGCATCACGTTCATCTCCTTACAGAAGAACTTGGCCCACACCCTAGAATGTAGACCTTTGGAAAAAAGGGGAAGTGCTTCATTAAGCAAGCTACCAATGCAGGGGCCAATCTTATAGAGGAAGAACTGCCAGGTTCCATACCAAAGAAAAAGGTTAATTAATGGTGGGCAATACTGGGTAGGTAGGGGGATACGATAACCTAAGGATACGATAACCCCGAAAGGCGCGCCTTCTAGAACAAAGGTAAAATCACTAGGACAGATCTGTTGGGATTTTCCTTTCCCTCTTAAGAGTAGGATACTGATCTAATAGGGAGTTCTGAAGTGTGGAGCAGGGGGAAGGGGAAAAAAGGAAACAAGAATTTTAATTTCTGAAACAGCTATTTATCTATTGCACGTACCACTGTATTATGCAAATCAACCTTTTGGAAAATTTAGACACAGAAGGGAAATACACACTTTCCCTCCCGGAGAGATGAAAAGCTTTTTGGCTCTTAAGTCTTTGATAAAAGGCGTACATAATTCTCTTGTCTACTGTACAGAATACTGCTTCTAGCTGGATTTTTGAATTCTGAGTTGCTAACACTCTGCAATCCAGACAGGGTTCAAACCTCCATCTTACGCACCTGCATTACAGGACTTAAACACATAATCCAAGAATTTCTTACACTAATTTATACATTTTTAATTGGTTGCATATATTAACATGTACTATAAGATTCTTTTCTAAGAAGCATTACATAATAAATGGATACTGTAAAAAGATCTGATTAGTTAAAAGTAACAAGCATTAACAGATACATACAAAACTCAGCCTAATTAGACTGGGTGTGAGCCTGTAATGAAACATGGGGCACCAGCCTTCCCAAGTTGTAGCCTTCACAAGGAGGGGAGGGGTGAGGTGGGGTAAAAAGACCACAAGACCATTAAAAAAAATCAAATAACTAATTAGACGCAGATTAACTGTAAACAGTCTCTCTCTCCAGTAGACAAAAAGAATAAGCTTCCAATGCTGACTCCACACCAGAACGATTTCCACAGCCGGCCTGTCCTGCTGCCATATCCAAGGGCTGATGTGGAAGGTGGACGGGCAGACCCTGCAGGAGCTGTGTCACAGGCATGGGATCGAATCTGTCTGCTTCTATCAGATCTCTGTGTGTTTTGTGTATGGGGGTGAATGTGTTTGGTGGGGTTTCTTTTGGCAGCTGGATATGAGAGATCAATTTATGTTTTGCTTGGAAGAGGAGAGGGGGCTTGTGTTTGAAGGCCTATGTGTGTTCTTGGTTTGTGAAGGACTCTGTGCTCTACTCCCATTGCCCCTTCAGCAACTGCAGCTTTCTGCTGAGGCCTTGGCCCGGTCGTTCTTGTCCAGTTTGATGGGTTCAGGGAATTCGTTGTAGAGCTCCACCTCCGTTTCCTGGACAGGAAGAGAAAATGTGGTTACTCTGGGCGTGAGAGCATAGGGGAATTCAGTTCTCAACTCTGGCCTCTACCAGCAGAGGTGTGCTTCTGCTTGGATACAATGGGGAGAGAGCTGAGGACAGAACCAGAAGTAAAGGGAGGTTATGACAGGAGATGCTCAACTAGAAGGATGAGCAAGATGAAGATAGGTTTCTGAAAACTTTCAGGTCAACATAAAAAGAAAACTTCAGCCAGGAAGAGCAGCTTTCAATACTGAGAAGTCAGACAAAAGGCGATTTATATTCTCCCTCAGATTATAATCTGGTGGCTATGGGGCCACATCTAGCTCACAAATGTTTTTTTGTATGGCTTACAGAGCTACCAACACTTAACAAAATATTACATGTAAACATGGTCTAGATTTTAGTCTCTTTCAAAGATTTGGCAACATTCCCACAAGGCAAGAATGGGCTAGAGATGAATGCCAGCTGCTGTTTTAGTTATAGAGTCTTTCTCCAGTTCCCTACTTTTCACTCATTTTTCAGGATCTATGATTTATTTCCTATTTCTTTCAAAAGTTTAGGAGAGCTATGTCTCTCAAATGCTGCTTGCCTAGAAACATAGCTGTAGGCAACCAACAAGGATGAATTTTACTACCATCTGTGGTGAGAGATCAGAGTAAATTATGGTTATTTTGGTGGGACTTTTGCTTAACATGTTTCCAATGAGGCACCTTCTACTTCCAGGGGCAGGAAAACAATTTGTAGCTGGAACACTGAGCACCTATGTGGCAGGAGCTGTCCTGACTTTGGAGATAAAGCAGGTTATATTTCAATTAATTAGAAAGTTCTCCAGGAAAAATTATTCCATTCATAAATACATACAAATTCTTAGGATTACACTTTTTTAAAAGAAGCTAATGTAGGTAGTGGAGAAGCTTAGCCTACCTATAGGTATGCCTAAGAGTTACTTCTGGAGGACCACTTTTGTTGCTCAGATGAGGCCTCAGTCTCTCTAAGCCCAACTCTGTACGTGAAATCATTGCCCTCCCCCCGATGTAGGATATGACATCCAGGGATCAACAATTCTATCCTGACCAAAAGTGGAAAAGAAGCGTAACTAATAGGTAGCAGTGGCACAGAGAGTTCAAATAGAGTCAAGAGGATGCTCTTATGCAAGCTTCAGTTAGACATTGCTACCTATCATAACCTGCCAAACCCCATCCAGGACCATTCCACCCAATCCTAAAGAACACCTAAGGCAATATATAAGATTCCTCAAGGGTTCCATGCGCTAGTGTAACTCCAAAACCCTATAAACTCCAGATGGGTCCTGAAACCTAGAGGGCCCAGCATCTCCAGAGCATCAGAAAGTTCCATCTTCCTACCTCATACTGGTGACAGAACCTTCCAAAATGAGAAAGTTGGAATGGCCATGGCCCAAACACCCCTAAAGAGAGGGACAGAAAGATCAAAGGTGATGGTGGAGTTATACAGAGAAGATAGGATTTAACAAATGAATATGACTGCTGAATCATCAAACCGATAAAGCTTTAGTCTCCAATATCTTAGAGTAGCTAGAAGTAAAAACCTAAAATTGTGGCACTGTAACCCATGTCAAACTCTGAAATGTGTTCTACTACTAATTGTGGTGCTGTGCTTTGAAATTAATTGCTTTTTCATATATATGTTATTTTTCGCAAAAAAGAAAGAAAAAAAGTTGATTGTGGTGACAAAAAAATATTTAAGCCTTCTAGCCTCTTATATTCTGGAGCAGCTAGAAGGAAAAATCTGAGGATCATATATGGTAGCCCATGACAAATTCTGGTATCTGTCCTGTAACCACCTGTTGAAGAGTGCTCTGAAAACTATTGCTTTTTTATTTCTTTGCTTTGTATATATGTTATACTATACAATTAAAAAGTAAAAAAAAAAAAGGCTTGAGATATAATTCATATGCCATAAAATGTACAATTCAATGTTTTTTAGTATATTCAAAAAGTTCTGTAGCCATCACCACTATCTAATTTCAGAACATCTTCATCACCCCAAGAAGAAACCCTGACTTATTTTACTTAACACAATGTCCTCAAAGTCCACCCACATTGTTATTATTAACAATGCAAAGTGTTAATAATAGGGTGGTATATGGGAATCCTGTACTTTATTCATGATTGTTTTGTAAATCCACAACTCGTCTCTTAAAAAGAAAAAAAAAGATATGAAAAATAGATTTCTACTGAAGGAATATAAAGCAAGACTTAAAATACTAGAAAGATAAAATGCACTTTCAATTACAATCTCAACAGGGTTTTATTTTGGTAGGGCAGGGTGAGGGAAGAGATGTAATTGGAGTGAAATTCTTAATCGAAAAGGAAAATGCCCCCAAATAGCCAAGGAAAGTAAACAAATAAAAAAAAAAAAAACTCACAAAAAAGACTAATTAGAGAAGGCCTGCCTTATCAGAGGCCAGTAAATAATAAGAAATAATAAGAAGCCAGTAAAACCAGAATGGTACCAGCACAGGAACCAAAACATCATTGGAACAGATTGGAGAAACCAGAGATAGATTATGAAACATATGAAAATTTAATACGACAAAGGTATTATTTCAGTTAGTAAGATAAATGGTTTATTTAACAACTAGCTTTTAATATTTCAAACAATTGCCTATCCCCCTGGAAGAAAGAATTAGGTCCTTAATTCCTGTCGTAAGCAAAAATGAACCCTAGCTGGATTACAGACAATAGCACAATCTAGACATAGGAAACCTAAAAATTAAAAACGACAACACTTGAAAACTGCTTTCATACTATGACCAAAGGATATCAAAAGATGACAGGATAAACCTTTATACACCCATAGTCAACCGATTTTTGACAAGGGAGCAGAGTCCATTCAGTAGGGAAAGACTAGCCTCTTCAACAAATGGTGCTGAGAAAAGTGAATACACATACAAAAGAATGAAATGTGGGCCTTCGCCTCACCCATATACAAACATTAATTCAAAATGGATCAAAGACTTAAGTACGAGAGCTAAAACTATAAAACTCCAGAACATAAGGAAACATCTTTAGGACCTTGTATAAGACTTTGCACCAAAAGCACAACCAACAAAAGAAAAACTAGATAAATGGGACTTCATAAAAATTTAAATTTTTGTGCACCAAAGCACTTTATGAAGAAAGTAAAAAAATAATCTAAAGAATGGGGGAAAATATTTGGAAATCACTTATCTGATAATGGGTTAATATCTAAAATATATAAAGAACTCCTAACAACAACAAAAAGCCATATAATCTGATTTAAAAAATGGGAAAACGACCGGGATAGACATTTCTACAAATATATACAAATGGCCAATAAACACAAGAAAAGATGCTCAACATCAGTAGCTAACAGCAAAAATATAAATCAAAACCACAATCAGATACCAGTTCACATGCACTAGAATGGCTACAATTAAGAAAATGGAAGATAACAAGTGTTGTAGAGGATATGGGGAAATAGGAACTTTCATATATTGCTGGTGGGAATGAAAAATGGTACAGCTACTGTGGAAAATAGTTCAGAGATTCCTTAGAAAGTTAAGCATAGAATAACCATATGATCCGGCAACGCTACTTCTAGGTATATAACCCAAAAAACCCTGAAAGTAGGAACTTAAATGGCGTTATTCACAATTGCCAAAAGAAAGACGCAACTCAAGTGTCCACCAACTGATGAATGGATGAACAAACTGTGGTATGTACATACAACGATCACACATTATCTGGCCATAAAAAGAATGAAGTTCTGATACATGTGACAACACGGATGAAAGTTAAGACATCACGTTGAGTGAAATAGGTTACAAACAAAAAGGACAAATATGGTATGATCTCACTGATAAAAAATAAGTAGAATATGCAAATTCATAAAGTCAGAAACTAGAACACAGGTTACCAGGGGCTGGGTATGGGGGCAGGCAAATGTGAAGCTAATGGTTAGTTGGTTCAGGGCTTATGTTCATGGTGATGGGCAAGCTGTGGCAATGGACGATGGTGATGGAAGCACAACTTTGTGAATGTAAGCAATACCATGGAAATGAGTATTTGAGAGTGGATAAAATGGGAAACTTTAGGTTGTATAAAGATAACCAGAAAAAAAAAACCTCATAGAATGGTACAAATCAAAAGTGAACCCCAACGTAAACTATGGGCTACAGTTAACAGGACAGTTATAATAATAAAGGCGCATCATTTGCAACAAAGGTACCACACTAATGTTAATGTTATTATCAGGGAAAACTGTATGTGTGAGGGGGGCTGGTATATGGGAACTGTTATTTTCTGCATGATTTTTTCTGTAAACCTACAATTCCTCTAATTAAAAAAAATAAACTTAAGTGATTACCCAACTTGTATTTAAGCAGCAAACCATTTCTTTTTAAAATCTTTTTATTGTAAACCTTAACAAACATACAAAAATTCTTGACACACAAACATTCTATACATGGTGTACAATCAATGGCTCACAATATCACATAGTTGTGTAGTTATCATCACGATCATTTTTTTTTTAACATTTGCATCTCTACAGAAAAAGAAATAAGAAAAAACTCATACATACCATACCTCTTACTCCTACCTCTCACTGACCACTGGTATTTCAATCTACGCCATTTATTTTAACCTTTGTTCCCTTTATTTATTTTTTTACCCATGTTTTTTACTCACCTGTCCATATCATAGTTAAAAGGAGCATCAGATATTAGGTTTTCACAATCACATTGTAAAAGCTGTATCATTATACAATCATCTTCAAGAAACATGGCTACTGGAACACAGCTCTACAGTTTCAGCTACTTCCCTCTAGCCACTTTAATACACCACAAGCTAAAAAGGGTTAGCTATAGAATATATTAAGAATAACCTCCAGGATAACCTCTCAACTCTGTTTAAAACCTCTCAGCCACTGACGCTTAATTCTGTTTCATTTCTCTCTTCCCCTGCAAAACATTTCTTGAAATAAATTCTTACATAGAACCCAAATAAGTAAATTAAAAAAAAAAACAAAAAAGACAACAGAACTGGGAAAAACACTTCTAATACAAGCATGTTTGTTTCAATTTACAAAGAGCTCTTAGCAGCAGAGAAAATCCAAATGACTATGCCCATGGAAACTGGGCAAGAGGGTTCAGAGGGCTAGCAGCCAGGAAGGTGGCCTTTACAGACCCAAAGGCTGGAAGCGTACCAACATTACAGCTGAAACCCATTGCTTGCTGGTATGGAGGCAGTGGGAAGAAAACTCACAGGCTTTGGGAGGTGCAGAGGGGATTACTGCAGTATTTCTGCCCTTGGGGAAAGCGACCTGGCATCAGCTCTTACACTCCTTTCAATCTTACCTGGTGGGGTGGGGGTGGGGTGGGTAGCACCTATAAATAAAGGCACTATTATAAGACTATAAGGACAAGAACTCCAAGAATATGGTCAATAGGGAATGGTTGGAAAAAAGTCCTCCTGTTTGGATTTAGATTCTCATGAACTTCAGGAAAACACACTAGGTAAAATCAGGTATGACAGTGGGTTAAAAACGGGGAAAGAGGGAGGCAGGAAAGTGGCCATGTCTGTATCTTGGTCAGTTCCACTCCACCAGCCTAGCAGTGTTGCTCAGCATGGCTTCTGGCTTGTAGAGGGTAGTCCCTCTCATTACAGAACACATAGGCCCCTCCATCCCACAAAACCTTCTAGTCCTCGGAACACCCTATTCCAAATACCTCCTTGTCCACATGTCCAGGGAGCCAACACTGCCTTCCTTAAGCCTAATTACATGGAAGAACTCACCTTGCCCTGTATGTCTGGGCACAGCCACAATTTGCTCCAAGTGTTTTCATGCTCCTGGCAACCAGGCTCACCTCTGAATATCCACCCCCAACCCCACTGAGTGTGACAATCACAGGACTGAGAATGCCTCAAGACCTGCCTTAACTTATCATTGGCTGTAATGGAGTTGTTGCTTTTCTTGGTTTTTTTTTTTTTTTTTTTTTTTTACATGGGCAGGCTCTGGGAATCGAACCTGGGTCTCGAGCATGGCAGATAAGAACTCTGTGTAACAGAGTTTTAAAATCAAAATGACATCTCTGCTCCCAGGAACATTACAAACCAACAAGATGAGATTTTTTTTGGAGGGAAAAGTTAAATAAACAACATGAACAAGGAGAATGCAGGAAAACTATTCAAGGAAAATAATTTCCCGTGCTTCTGATCAACCTTTTCTGTAATTAAATACAACCATCTGAGGAACAAAGGCAAATTTATCTGGACTTCTGGAAAGATGGCAGAATAGGGTGAGTTTAGACCAGATCTGTGAAACAATGAGAGATGGTACAGAAAAAAACACTGATTCCAGGATGGGAGTGATCATAGGGCGTCTTCCAACCTGTAGAAGGAGGCCCTGAGCAAAAAAGTGGAGAAATGTGGACAGAGAGAACAGGGAAGGTGTGCTTGGTCATGATTCCAGCCCACCCCTACAGCTAAGGTGATCTTCCCTTACAGCTCTGCAGCTGGCAGTTCCTGTGGGGGAACTCAGAAGCCAGCAGGGGTTTGCTTTCCCTGCACACTGAGACCATTTGGCCCAGATACAGCACCTGCTCCTTATTCCTGAGAGAAGCTGCTGTGGGTATCTCATCTTTTTTTGATGGAGGTCCTCACCAGGGTAGGAGGAGGTAATGCAGAATGATGCCATTCTGACAGCTGGCCAGGGAAACACAGTTATTGGGTCCAGATATCGCTCCCCTTCTCCCATGGAGGCCCAGAGACTTCAGTTATGCACCGACAGAGAAGTGAGGCTGAGAAAGTTGGCCGAATTGAATGCCGTGACCAGCTGCGAGGCATTTCCAGATTGGCTGAAGGCAGGGGAAGCTGAAATACCCAGTTCCACCACAAAAGGTCATGCCAAGAGGGATTTTGGGGTCTACCAGATAAACTGGGCACACAAGTAGGGTCTATGCTGAGGTGTACGCTGAGGTGCCCTGGGGTTGGCAGCTTTCAATGTGCAATGAGAACCAGCGTTCCTTATTGGAATTATACTGGGTCTCCATTCAGTTCAGCCCACACCTGCAGTTGAGAAAAAGTGGGCATGAGAAGAGGTGGCTCAATAGTGCCACCTGCTGGGAAGAACCAAAAGTGCAGGCTGGCAAAATGCCTATTTGCCTAGCTTTCAATAGAGCACCAAGTAGAACTGCAATGATCCCAAGATATTTGGGACTTGGTTTGGCATGGAAGGGCCCACAAACCGAATCCAAAAAAGGACTTTGAATGCTGAGCCCAGGTAGATACAAAACTTTAGATGAGTTAAGGAAATCAACGTGGAAGATAACCTTACCAAGACAATCGAATGCCCAGTTTGTAACAAAAGATCAGAAAGCACGTAAAGATTCAGTAAGATCCTCTCCATTACGTGGGATGTGACTCTCAGACAAGTTTAATTCCCTGGCAATGTGTGAAAGGACTCCTGGGGATGAGCCAGGACCCAAAATCATCAGAATGAGAAAGGCTTTTTGATCAAAAAGGGGAAGACGGAAATGAGAAATCTCTCAGTAGCTGAGAGATTTCAAGCAGAGTTGGGAGGTTATCCTGGAGTTATTCTTGCACATTATATAGATATCCCTTTTTAGTTTATGGTGTACTGGAGGGGCTAGAGGGAAGTACCTGAAATTGTTGAACTTTATTCCAGCAGCACTGATTCTTGAAGAAGACTGTGTAAGACTGTGTAAGTCTTGAAGAAGACTATATAGCTTTTACAACGTGATTGTGAAAACCTTGTATTTGATGCTCTTTTCATCCAGGGTATGGACAGAGGCATTAAAAAAATGATAAAAAATAAATAATAGGTGGAGATAAAGGGTAAAAATTGGGTAGACTGAAATACTGTGAGTCAATAAGAGGGAAGGGTGAGGGTATGGGATGTATGAGCTTTTTCTTTTCCTTTTTATTTTTCCAGAGTGATGCAAATGTTCTAAAAATCATCATGGTGAGAAAAGCACAACTATGTAATGATATCTGTGACTCACTGATTGTATAATAAGGCTGGACTGTTTGTGTATGGTATTTCTCAATGAAAGTATTAAAAAAAAAAAGAATTAGGTAGATATGGCCCAGCCAAATGATCAAATTAAAACAGTGAAGGGACACAGAACTTGGAACAATAAATCAAGGACGTTTATAACAACATAAAAAATATGAAGAATACACTGAAAAAGCATAAAAAATTTTAAAAGAATAAACAGATAAAACAAGAGATCTCACAGAGATGAAAGACACTGTAGACCAAACTGAAACTGTAATAGAGACACATAACAGCAGATCTGAAGAAAGAATAAGTGAATTAGAAGACAGAACAACTGAACTTGAATGCACAAAAGAATAAATGGCAAGAAAGATGGAAAGAATGGAACTACATCTTAGGAAAATGATACACAACATGAAATGCAGATATATAAGAATTATCAGTATCCCAGAAGAGAAAAAGGGATAAGAAGGCTAGTTGAAGAGATTATGGGGGGAAACTTCTCAACCTTTATAAAAGATAAAAATATGCAAATCAAACAAGCCCAGTGAATTCCAAATAGATTAAATTCAAACAGGCCTACTCCAAGACACATACTAATGTCAGATTTTGAAAAGAAGCAAAAAGTTATGAGAGAAGCAAGAGAAAAGAGATTTCACTACATAGAAGGGAAGCTACATAAGAATAAATTCGGACTGCTCAACAAGCCCCATGGAGGCAAGAAGGCAGGGAAGGGGTATGAAATATTTAAGATTCTAAATGAGAATAACTTCCAGCCAAGAATTATTTGTTCTGCAAAGCTGAGGAAGAGATTAAAATCTTCACAAAGGCTGAGAGACTTCCCAACAAGAGACTTGCCCTACAAGAAATACTAAAGGGAACTAACTCAGCTGAAAAAAAGACAGGAGAGAGAGGTCTGGAGGAGAGCATAGAATTGAAGAGGATCAGGAAGAGTAACTTAAAGGATAAAAAGAGACAGAGAGGGAACAGAAAATATAGATATAACAAACACTAAAGGATAAGACAGTATATTCGAGAATTGCACTTATAGTAATAACTCTGACTGGTTAATGGACCAAATGCACAAATTAAAGGACACACATTGGCAGAATGAATTCAGAAAATATGATCCATCTATATGCTGCTCAGAAGAGACTCATCTTAAACCTATGGATACAAATAAATTGAAAGTGAAAGAACTGAAAAAGATGTTCTATTCAAGTTGTCAAAGAAAGCAAGAGTAGCTATACTAAAATCAGATAAAATAGACTTTAAATGTAAAGATATCATACGAGACAAGAAAGGACACTTACATACTAATAAAAGGGACAATTCATCTAGAAGAAATAACAATCATAAATGTCTATACCCCCAATCAAGGAGATCCAAAGAACATACAGCAAATATTGGCAAAACTGAAGGCAGCAATAGATGTTTCAACAATAATAGTGGGTGACATCAATAAAACACTCTCCTCTATGGGTAGAACAACCAACAGAGGATCAATAAGGATACAGAGAATTTAAATAATGTGATAAATGAATCAGACCTAACTGATATATACACATCGCTATACCCCAAAATATCAGGAAATACATTCTTCTCTAGTGCTCACAGAACACGTCTGCAGTATAGATCATATGCTAGGACATAAATCAGGTTCTTATAAATTTCAAGTAACAAGACTGAAATTCAAAGCACTTTCTCTGATCATGATGGAATTAAGTTGGAAATTAATCATCAAATAACCAGAACTTTCAAAAGTTGATGGAGATTAAACAACACACACTAAAACAATCAGTGGATCAAAGCAGAAATTGTTAGAAAAATTGGTAAATAATTGGTAAATATCTGGGGATGAATGAAAATGAAAATACAACATATCAGAACTTATGGGATGCAGCAAAAGAAGTGCTGAATGGGAAATTAATCACTCTAACTGCTGATTTAAAAAAGAAGAATTGAGCAAAAGTTGATCACCTAACCGCTCATCTGGAGGAACCAGAGAAAGAACAGTAAACTAACCTGAAAGCAAATAGAAAAAGAGAAATAACTAAGATTAAAGCAGAAATAAATGAATTAGAGAACAACAACAACAACAAAAACCAGTACCAAGAATCAATAAAACCAAAAGTCGGTTCTCTGAGAAAATCGATAAAATTGATGGACCCCTAGCTAGACTGAAGAAAAAAAAAGGGAGAATAGAAATAAACAAAATCACAAATGAAAGCAGGGTCATTACCAAGGATCCTGAAGAAATTTTAAAAACCATAAAAGGATATTATGAACAACTATATGCTAAAAACTAGACAAATTAGAATAAACGGACTAATTTCTAGAAACATACGAACTACCGACATGGACCTGAGAATAAACAGATCTTAATAAACCAATTACAAGTAAAGAGATTCAATTAGTCATCAAAAATCTTCCTACAAAGAAAAGCCCAGGCCCAGACAGCTTCACAGGGGAATTTTATCAAACATTAAAAAACAAAACAAAACAAACAAAAAAAACTAAGACCAATCTGCTCAAACTTTTCCAAATAATTGGGGAAAAAGGAACACTACTTAACTCAGTTTCTGAGGCTCATATCATTCTAATATCAGAATAAGATAAAGATGATATAAGAAAGGAAAATTACAGACCAATCTCCCTAATGAATACAGATGCAAAAATTCTCAACAAAATTTTAGCAATCAAACCCACAATATATTAAAGAACTATACATCATGACCAAGTGGGGTTTATACCAGGAATGCAAGTTTGTTCAACATACGAATATCAATGTAATATAGCACATTAACAAACAGAAAAGGAAAAATCACATGATCATACTGACTGATGATGAAAAAGCATTAGCCAAATTTCAGCATCCTTTTCTGATTAAAAAAAAACACTTCAAAAGGTAGGAATCAAAGGAAATTTCCTTAATATCGTAAAAAGCACATATGAAAATCCCATAATCCTTAATATCATTCTCAATAGTGAGAGACTGAAAACTTTCCCCCTAAAATTGGGAACAAAACGAGGATGAACACTGTCACCACTATTATTCAACATTTGTACTAGAAATTCTACCTAGAGTGATAAGGCAGGAGAAAGGAATAAAGGACATCCAAATAGGAAAGGAAGGAGTAAAACTTAATTTACAGATGACAAATAATTTCCTATACTTGGAAAATTGTGAGAAATCTACAACAAAGCTACTTGAGCTAATAAATACTCATGGATAGGAAGGTTGAAAGTCATTAGGGCGTCAAATTCTATCCAAAATGATCTACAGATTCAATGCAATACCAACCAATTAAAATTCCAGCAACCGATTTTGAAGACTTGGAAAAGCTAATTATCAAATTTATTTGTAAGGGAAAGAAACCTCAAATAACTGAAGCTATCCTAAAAATAAAAAGAGTGAAAACTTCCCAACTTTAAAGCTTACTATAAAGCCACAGTGGTCAAAACAGCATGGTACTTGGCAAAAATAGTAATGACCAATGGAATGGAATCAATAGCATGGAGACTGACCCTCAAATCTATGGGCGATAAATCTTTTTTTTTTTTTTTTTTTTTTAGTATTGAACTCTATCATATCGATGCGCTAGAACTTGTTTCACCAATTTCATCAAGTTGACAGGTGGTTGCTTTCAATTTTTCAGCATTATTAACAACTCTTACAAAATCTTGAACAAAAATCTTTTCCCACTTATATGATTATTTTCTTTTTTTTTAAAATTTATTAATTTAAAAAATAAGAAACAAAATAAAACAACATACATAATCAGTAACTCACAATATCATCACCTAGTTGCATATTCATCATTTCTTAGAATATTTGCATTAATTCAGAAAAAGAAACAAAAAGACAATAGAAAAAGAAATAAAACGAACACAGGAAAGAAAAAAAAAAGATTATACCCACCATACCCCTAACCCCTTGCCTTCATTGATCACTAGCATTTCAAACTAAATTTATTTTAACATTTGTTCCCCCTATTATTCATTTTTATTCCATATGTTCTACTCGTCTGTTGACACGGTAGATAAAAGGAGCATCAGACACGAGGTTTTCACAATCACACAGTCACACTGTGGAAGCTGAATCATTATTCACTCATCCTCAAGAAACATGGCTACTGGAACACAGCTCTACATTTTCAGGCAGTTCCCTCCAGCCTCTCCATTACATCTTGAATAACAAGATGATATCTACTTGATGCATAAGAATAACCTCCAGGATAACCTCTCGACTTTGTTTGGAATCTCTCAGCCATTGACACTTTGTCTCATTTCCCTCTTCCCCCTTTTGGTCTAGAAGGTTTTCTCAATCCCTTGATGCTAAGTCTCAGCTCATTCTAGGGTTTTTCTCAACCCCTTGATGCTGAGTCTCCATTCATTCCAAAATCTCTGTCCTACGTTGCCAGGAAGGTCCACACCCCTGGGAGTCATGTCCCATGTAGAGAGGGGTAGGGTGGTGAGACTGCTCGTTGTGTTGGCTGGAGAGAGGGGCCACATCTGAGCAACAAAAGAGGCTCTCTTGGGGGTGACTCTTAGGCCTAATATGGGTGATAAATCTTTGACAAGGCACCCAAAACCATGGAATTGGAATAGAATTGTCTTTTCAATAAATAAACAGGCTTGGGAGAACTCAAAATGGATCAAGACCTAAATATCAGAGCCAGTACCATAAAACTTCTAGAAGAAAATATAGAGAAACATCTTTAAGACCTAGCAACAAGAGGTAGCTTCTCAAACTATACTTACAGCACAAGCTATGAAAGAAAAAATAGATAAATGGGAACTTCTCAGAATCAAAAGTTTCATTTTCTCAAATGAGTTTCTCAAAAAGATGATGAGATAGACAACACACTGGGAGAAAATACCTGGCAGTCATATATCGGAAAAGGTTTGATATCCTGCATATATAAAGAAATTGTTCAACTCAACCACAAAAGAACAAACAACTCAATTATAAAAAGGGCAAATGATATCAACAGATATTTTTCTGAAGAGCAAATATAAATTTGGCTAAAAAGCACATGAAAAGATGTTCATTTCATTAGCTATAAGGGAAATGCAAGTCAAAACTACAATGACCATATCTCACACCTGTAAGAATGGCTGCCATTAGACAAACAGGAAACTACAAATGTTGGAGAGGATGCGGAGAAAATGGACCACTTATTCACTCCTGGTGGGAATGCACAATGGTACAGACGCTGTGGAAGACAGTTTGGCGGTTCCTTAGAAAATTGTATACCAAGTTGCTCAATGACCCAGCAATACCAATACTTGATATATACCCAAACTGCCAAAAGATGGAAACAATCCAAGTGCCCACCAACCGACAAGCGGATAAACAAAATGTGGTAAATACATAGGATTGAATACCCTGCAGCATTAAGATGAAATGAGATCCTGAAGCATATGACAACACGATGAACCTTGAGAACATGATGAGTGGAAAAGGATAGATACAGTACGATTTCACTATTACGACTCTGGTCAAGACAGCATATTCCAAATCATATAGCCCAGGAAGAAAATCTGTGCTCACACACAGCAATGAACAAGATGTTACATCTCCGCAGCTAGAGTATACAAATGACTTCACAAGCAACTGCTTCCATATGTTTCACATTTTTAACATTTGCCGTTCATAATAAAGATTTTATAAAAGAGAAAAAAATTAATTACAAAGTAAATTTATAACCATACACTATTCAAACACCAAAAAAGCATGAATAGAAAGTAACATGCCCAGCCAAGCAAGGGTGGCCACTGCCAAAGTCTCCACCACCTCTGCATTTTCCAGATTATTCACAAACAAGAAGAATTTCTGGAAGCTTAAGCAGAACACGTCTTTATCTTCTTAGATGAATATATAGGTTTTCCTGGCTACAAAGAAAAGATAGTCTGCTAGGGGGAGAAGATTAGGGTAAGGAATCTGGGCAGGGCTGGACTGGTGGTCAAACAATCACCAGAGAGAGCCAGACAGCCCCCAGGGACCTACCTGTTTAAGTGCATTCCGTGCAATAGTCTGGAACGCCTGCTCCACGTTGATGGCCTCCTTGGCACTGGTCTCAAAGTAGGGAATATTATTTTTGCTGTAGCACCAGGCCTGTGCTCGCTTTGTGGCCACCTAGAAGAGGAAGCAGGTACACGTGTGCTCACAACAGCCAGCAGCAGCTAGCACCACCTCAATCCAGGCACAGTCAGGACCATTCCTCGTGCACAGATGGCAAAGGGGCAAGGGCAGACTTAGGGGATAAGGATAGAGGGTTAGGGGATGACCTGCAGACTGTCCACAGGTACTGTGCTGACCAGTATGCAGTATAGTGAGAATTCAAACCCAAAAGCCAATTCTCTGTCTATAACCCAGAACTTCTGACCCTTAGCTATAATTCAAGGCAGACTGTGAAGGGCATAAGAAATTAGGAGAGAAATGAGTTGGCTTGCCCAGAACCTCAGGTCCCAGTAAGGAAAAGTATCTGGCAGCTTGGTCTGAAGGTCAGTCCGGCCCTTTCCCATTACTGCTAATGTGACACCACTTGTTGCATGCACTCAAGAATTATGGAAATCTGTCGCTCTCACAGACACCCTAGTTCCTAACACCCTAACCCCTCCTTCCCATTCTCTAGCCCATCTTCAACCAGGAGACAAGGACAGGGCTCCGGTGGCGGCAGCAGAGCCGCCAAGCACTGGCTTTCGCGTCGGCCCCAGCCTCGAGACCACGCTTGCTTCCACAGTGACTCACAGAACCCGGGGGTAGGCGAGTCGCCAGCGACGCCCGCAGAGCTCCGGGGTGCCCGGGCGGGGGGCCATGCCGTGCCATAGGGAGGAGGAAGAGGAAGCCGGCAAGGAAGCCGAGGGGGAAGAGGAGCAGTCGATGACGCTGGGCGGCTCGGGCGAGGTGCACCGGCTGGTGGCCCAGATCGGCAAAGCGCCGCAGATGGACGCGGCTCAGGACAGCCCGGCCTCCCCATGCGCGCCCCCGGGGCCGGCGCTGCGCCCCCGGGGCCGGCGCTGCACCCCCCGCCAGTGGCACCGGCGGACAAGGCACGGCCCCCAGCCCTGCCGCTGCTTCTGCCGTCCACTTCAGCCGCGGCCTCGGGCCTGGCGCCCCCAGGGGCCCAGTGCTGCACCCTCGGGGACCGTGACCGCGTGCGAGGCTGGACTGCGCCTTACTGCGTGGCAGGGTTCGCCACCCACCCTACCTCGCTTCCCGGGCCGTGCGGCCGCGGATGGCTCCGGCGCGCCGCCGCCTCCCGCCGCCAGCAGGAGCAACGCTGGCGCCAGGCCCGGACCCACACCCGCGACGACGACCCTCATGATGATCGGCTCCTGCAGCAACTCATACTCTCGGGGAACCTCATCAAGGGAGCCGTGCGGAGGATTCAAACAGCCGTCGCAGCGGCCGCCGCGGTTGCAGCCACTGGCCCTACTGGTGCCGCTGAGCCCGGCAGCGTTCGCAGCGGACCCGACCCAGTTGCCCTACAGCCCTCAGGCGCCCTGCACTGACTCGAGATCCCGGGGAAGGGGGAGGCCGCCGCGCAGACCGATGGCATCCTGTCCCCACCAACCCTGAAGCTGAAGCCACCGCCGCTATCCTGGGGGCGACCGCCTAGGCTGCGGGAGGAGGCGTGTGGAGCGAGACCCCGAAACTAACAAGTTTCCGGTCCCTAAGAAGCTGTGGGAGAAAACATGAAAAGTGGAGAAATGCACCGGCCAGGGCGCGTCCGTGCTGCGTGAGAATTTCCCCCGGCCGTCCCAGGGCCTAGGATCTGGGATAAGCTGGGAGAACTATGGCAGCTACTTATATCGACTTGTACCTGACTTGGCCCTTGGGAGCATTCTTGCTTGGACTGTTTAAAGATCGTGAAGGCTTTATAACAGTACTTGAAAACTAATGAGACACACACATTTTCTCTTTGTTATCCGGAGGAAGAGCTAGTGAAAATGGTGCTGCAATTGCTGTGCAGTAAAACTCTGCAGGGAAGAATGTAAAACTTTGGTGGACGGGTTGGCATCGTCCACCTTTTTCATCTAATCGGTTGTGGTGGAGGTGGAAGATGTGAACTTCGGTTAGGAGATCCGAGGGAGTCGGGAAATCACGAAGGTGTGGAGAACAGAATCTGTACTTTTAAGTGGCCTGACCTTGCCACCTGTGGTTCAAGGTCACAGTTTGCTGTAAGTGGAAGGCTGTGGGGTGCCTGGGAGAGCTAACTCATTCTGGAGTCTTCTCTTTCTTTGCCCTGACTGTGCTTTGCTACTGCTTGGAGTCTCCCGAAAACACACAGGCAGAGTGGGATGGTGTGGGGAAGAGTTATTTTTTTTGTGCCTTCCTCTTTCCAGAACTACTCCTCCCAGGAGGCCACTCTTGGCTATGCTGCGAGCTTTCTTAGAAACAGTCATCTACCACCTCTTGAGCCTTGTCTGTGCTCCCAGTCCACCCTTCTGGTGTCAGTACAGGGTGGGTGAGAGAGGCCACCCATTTTTTTGCTCTGGTGCTCTGTGGAGTCATGGGCCTGCCTCCATGGTTCCTCGCTGGGCACGGTTGTTCCCTCCTGCTACGCCAGCTCTTTGTGAGTGACTGAAACCATTTTAAAATGTGACTTTCTGACAGGAAATCGCTGGCTTTACTGTTGTGAAACTTGACGGCCCTTTCAGAAGGTGCCACCCCCAAACATAAGGTAGCTAAAGATTTCCTTTTTTTTTTTTAAGATCCAATGGCTTGTTCATCCTCCAGATGTAGCTACTGACATATACTTCACACCAGAGTATCTGAAATTGTGGTGGTCCTGATTTATAGGATTTCGTAATTAAAATGTCTGCTGAATAAATTTGGTTTTTGTTTTGGAAAAAAAAAAGAGAGAGACAAGGACAGACTAAGTCACCAAGGGATGGAAAAAAAAAAAAAAAAAAAAAAAAAAAAACGATGGTCAGAAATAAATTTAGCTCTATTCTTGACAGAGTCTTATGTTTCCAAATGTAGCAAAATGTTAAAAGTGGGTAAATCTGTGTATCTGGGTAAGGGCTATACTGAAGTTCTCTATATTGGTTTTGTATTATTTTCGCAAGTTTCCTGTCAGTTTGAAATTATTTCAAAATTAAAAAATAAAACCAAAGCTCTATTTCTAACAGAAATATTATCTGAAAGTAAACCATAGTAATTTTACTCAAAGCCCAAAGTAATCTTCTGCACACATGGAAATTCTGGCAGGCCTTTGAGGCATGAGATATTTGGACTTGGGAGGGCACTTGAAAAAGACAAAATCTTATTCCCTTCTTTAAAGTAGGGGGAAAAAAAAGGAACTGAAGCTCCGAGGCAAGGTATTGGTTCAAAGTCACAGCCAGCCAGGGGGGAGCCTGGGGACTTAACCCAGTCTCAACTCATGGTCTTCAAAGGCAGATGCCTGAGTGCAGGTCCAGAGTTGTTCACAATACCACCAGCACCTGCAAGATCCATTCCAGTCTTGGAACAGACCTCTCCCAATTCACAGAGGCACCTTAGAAGCAAGTCTTTATGACAAGAGAGGAAAACATGATGGGCTAACTGGAAAGCCACCATTTCCCAAGCTTCTGTTATGAGTTGTGGCTGCCCTGTCATTGGGGAGGGAGGCAAGGTATACTCATGATAATGAGCAACAATTCACAGTCCAAGGAGTTTTCCGAATTCAACAGTACATGTACCAGGCTTCAAATTCAAGTCTGTTTTTAAACCCAGAAGGCCAAAAATGCAAAAGGCCACACTACCTCAAGAATGCCATCTCCCTTGGACCAAGCAGGATGGCCAGTACAAAAAAACCCACAAAACAGACTTGGCACTTTGTGAGCATAATTTCAAGGAAAACTCCATGTCAACCTTCTACTATCCCTGTTTTGCCACCAGGAAAGCCAAAATGGCATGCTAGTAATAGGTGAAGGAGCAAAGACCTATCCCAAGGGCTGGGCAGGTCACTGGTGAGTTGTCCCTTCTAATCTAACCCAGAGGTTCATTGTCCATGCCCCCCATACCCCATGGAGGCAATCACATACAGACATACAGTGCTTATAGGGTACTGGTGGCTTTTTAACCAGAGCTAAAAATAGCACCTGACACCCCAAATTTAGCTGCTTCTAAAAGAAGCCAGAACATTCACAAGAGGAGGTCCTTAATCCTTCGTGTTGTTTATGATTTCCACTATTTTTAGTACTTACTTGTCTGTTTTCGAGGTCAATCTTGTTTCCCAATACAACAAAGGGGAAGTTTTCAGGATCCCGGGGACTGGCTTGGATGAGAAACTCGTCTCTCCAGCTATCGAGGGTTTTGAATGTGTTGGGGGCAGTCACATCAAATACCAGAACGCAGCAGTCTGCGCCTCTGTAGAAGGCCACACCGAGAGACTGGAACCGTTCCTGTCCTGCTGTGTCCCAGATCTGTGAAAGACAAAGTATTTATTCCATGGAGGGAATGCTGAGCAGAGCACCAGGAATGAGGGAAGGTTACAGAAGGGAAAAGGAGACAGGTTGGATTAGGGGCCTCCCACAAAGAAATGATTACATTATTTAGGAAGCAGATTTCAGGACCAGAGTTTCTAATACCGCCCCGAAAAACTGTGTGACTGTGCTGTGTGTGTGAGTGGATAATGAGAGGAAGGAGGCATAACAGAATCCTTTCTGTGGTACCAGAAATGTGTTCTATCTTGATCCAGATAATGGTCCATAGATACATAAGTATGTAAAAATTCAAGCTGTTAACTTGAGATTCAAGTACTCTGGGAACATTCTGGGGGTGATGAAAGTATGAGGAGGAGTGATCACTGAACTGTATATTTAGATCTAAGCATTTTACTGTAAGTAAATTTTACCTGAAAGGGGGGAGGGATTTTATATTATACTTTATTTATATTAAACCTCAATTTAAAAGAAAATGAACAAGGGTGGGCAATGGTGGTTCAGGGGCAGAGTTCTTGCCTACCATGCCGGAGACCCAAGTTCGATTTCCAGTGCCTGCCCAGGTCAAAAGAAAAATGAACAAAACCTAACCCTGACAGAGATTGAAAGACAATGGGAACACACGCTAAAGTAAATGTGAAAAATCAGTTTTAAGGTAAAATAACATCAGGTACCTCTGACAAGTTCAGAGTTTTATATCATCAATTGCCATAGTAAGTCCAAGAGCAAGGAGAATTTCCTCTCTGCCCTAGATACTTAATAGGGCCACATTTGGTTCAGACTGGAGAGATGACTAGTGTCCAAAAACTCATTTGAACAACCCTGGGTAACCTGCCAGACTAAAGAGAGTGCTTGGGTCACCATGCAGGGATGGATAACCTTCCGGATGATTAGTTAGACTCGCTGTCTGTTTGCAAGGAAAGAAACCCACTCAGTTTCAGAATGAATCAAGAACTTGGACCATCCTTCAAATCAAAC
Organism: Myrmecophaga tridactyla; assembly: GCA_004026745.1. Lineage (NCBI taxonomy): Eukaryota > Metazoa > Chordata > Mammalia > Pilosa > Myrmecophagidae > Myrmecophaga > Myrmecophaga tridactyla. Next base: position 46,114 of record PVIY010014895.1, read on the forward strand.
AAGTTCCTCCTTTATGGTCAAATTGCCAACAACTTTACCCAAAGGCCAGGGGTTAGGATGACAATAGGGTATGGACCAGGCTATTAGAGTTAAATCTTTAGAATGAGCTTTTGCAGAAAGGTTGAGCTCCTCCCCAAAGCCATCTCTGGCAATCAGGCCTGCCTCCCTGTGACTCCAGAGCTCATAGGGAACACATCAACTATGCCCAGGGCCTGTATACACACAGCACCTACTACATGCCAAATGTGAGCTGACAGGATAGCTAGACAGAGACTCACTGTGAGACAAAATGAGGGGCAAGTGCTTGGCTAGAGAAGTACATACACACAAGGGCAACAAACTAGGATGGCACAGTGTCACAGGGTTCATGTTTCATTAATACCACCAAGGTAAACAAAGCTCATGATATTTCAAACCCCACAATACCTCCTGAGGAATTATCCAACAGGGGTTCTAAAACACCATGTGCAGATGTAATCAGGTAATGGCTGGTTTGCTCTTGGTGCTTGGTTAAAATGACACAGTAGCAAGGAGAATGGTAGGAACTTAAATACCAGAGAAAAGGTTGAAATTGTCAATGTTAAGTCCATTAAAGAAGCTTCAAAAAAGGAGTATAACTACACAGGCTGAACTCTGGACACACTGATTAGCCAAGAGTCCAGGCCAAAGGCATGCATGGGAGAGCTGAGGTTCCCAAGTTCAGTACTGGGCAATAAGTGCACACCTCAGCTTCACTGAACAACAATTCTTAAGAGGGGGACTAAGAGGAGGACCTAGAGAAGGACAGCTCTAAGAAACCATCTCAGCATTTTTGTCTGATGTACAAGGCCCTTGACCAACAGTAAGGGACTGTGTGGTCAATGAGACTCTAGTCTCTACCTCTGGTAATGGAAACCTCTTGTGGTAGCCTATTGCATTCCCATGAAACTCTGATCGGTACAAGCATTAGCTATCTAGAAAAGACCTTATTGAGATAGAACATGCCCTTCCAGCCACAGGGAGGTATGCCCTGACTGCAGAAGGGCTGAGTCAGGAAGTTGGGAAGAAGAAGAGAGAGAAAGCAAATAAATAAAATCAGAAATGGAAGAGGAGGCATAACAACTGACCCTGCAGAAATAAAGGAGGTAATGAGAAGATAATATGAACAATTTTATGCTAATAAACTAGACAATGTAGATGAAAAGGACAACTTCCTAGAAAGGCTTGAACAACCAATACTGACTCAAGAAGAAACAGACGACCTCAACAAACCAATTACAAGTAAAGAAATTGAATCAGACATTAAGAAGCTCCCCAAAAAAGAAAAGTCCAGGACCAGATGGCTTCACATGTGAATTCTACCAAATATTCAAGAAAAAATTAGTACCAATCCTGCTCAAAATCTTCAAAAAAATTGAAGAGGAGGGAAGGCTACCTAGCTCGTTCTATGAAGCCAACATCACCTTCATATTGAAGCCAGACAAAGATATTACAAGAAAAGAAAATTACAGACCAATCTTTCTAATGAATATAGATGCAAAAATCCTCAACAAAATTCTTGTAAATTGAATCTGGTGGCACATTAAAAGAATTATACACCATGACCAAGTAGGATTCATCCCAGGTACACAAGGATGGTTCAACATAAGAAAATCAATTAATGTAATACACCAACCATATCAACAAATCAGAGCAGAAAAACCACATGATCATCTCAATTGATGCAGAAAAGGCACTTGACAAAATTCAACATCCTTTCTTGTTGAAAACACTTCAAAGGAAAGGAATAGAAGGGAACTTCCTCGCCATGATAAAGGGAATATATGAAAAACCCACAGCTAACATCATCCTTAATTGGGAAAAACTGAAAACTTTCCCCCTGAGATCAGGAACAAGACAAGGATGTCCACTATCACTACTGTTATTCTAAACTGTGCTGGAAGTTCTAGCCAGGGCAATTAGACAAGAAAAAGAAATACAAGGCATCAAAATTGAAAAGGAAGAAGTAAAACTCTCACTGTTTGCAGATGATATGGTACTATATATCAAAAATTCACAGCAAAACTACTAGAGCTAATAAATGAATACACAAAGTGGCAGGTTACAAGAGCAACACTCAAAAGTCTGTAGTGTTTCTATACACTAGTAATGAACAATCTGAGGGGGAAATCAAGAAAAAAAATCCATTCAAAATTGCCACCAAAAGATTAAAATATTTAGGAATAAATTTAACTAAAGAGACAAAAGACCTAATCAAAGAAAACTACAAGAAATTGTTAAAAGAAATCACAGAAGACCTAAATAGATGGAAGGGCATACCGTGTTCATGGATTGGAAGGCTAAATATAGTTAAGATGTCAATTCTACCTAAATTCATTTACACATTCAATGCACTACCAATTAAAATCCCAAAAACTTACTTTTCAGAAACAGAAAAACCAATAACCAAATTTATCTGGAAGGGAAGGGTGCTCCAAATAGCTAAAAATATCCTGAGAAAGAAAAATGAAGTCAGAGGTTTCACATACCTGATTTTAATGGGCATTACGAAGATACAGTGGTCAAAACAGCATGGCACTGGCATAAAGACAGATATACTGACCAATGGAATCGAACAGAGTGTTCAAATATAGACCCTCTCATCTATAGACAATTGACCCTTGATAAGGCAGTCAAGCCAACTTATCTGGGACAGAACAGTCTCTTCAATAAATGGTGCCTAGAGAACTGCATATCCACATGCAAAAAAATTTGAAAGAGGATCCATATCTCACACCCTATACAAAAATTAACTCAAAATGGATCAAAGACCAAAACATTAGATTTAAGACCATAAAACTGTTGGAAGAAAATGAAGGGAAGTATCTTATAAATCTTATTATAGGAGGCAGTTTCCTAGACCTTACACCCAATGCGTGAGCACTGAAGAAACAAAGAAATAAATGGGAACTCCTCCAAATTAAACACTTTTGTACATCAAAGAACTTCGCCAAGAAAATAAAAAGACCGCCTACACAATGGGAGACAATATTTGAAAACAATATATCAGATAAAGGTCGAGTAGCCACAATATATAATGAGATTGTTCATCTCAACAACAAAAAGACAAACCAATTACAAAATGGGCAAAAGACTTGAACAGACACTTCTCAGAAGAGGAAATACAAATGGCCAAAAGGCACATGAAGAGATGCTCAACTTCCCTGGCTATTAGAGAAGCAAATCAAAACCACAATGAGATATCATCTCACACCCACCAGAATGGCCACTATCAATAAAACAGAAAACAACAAATGTTGGAGAGGATGTAGAGAAAGAGGCACACTTATTCACTGTTGGTGGGGATGTCAAATGGTACAACCACTGTGGAAGGCAGTCTGACAGGTCCTCAGGAAGCTAAGTATAGAATTGCCATACGATCTGGCAATACTATGGCTAGGTATCTACTCAGAGGACATGAGGGCAAGGACAGAAATGGACATTTCTACCCCAATGTTTATAGCAGCATTATTTACAATTGCCAAGAGATGGAAACAGCCCAAATATCCATCAACAGACGAGTGGGTAAACAAGCTGTGGTATATACATACGATGGAATATTATGCAGCTGTAAGAAAAAACAAAGTTATGAAGTATGTAACAACACGGATGGACCCTGAGGACATTATGCTGAGTGAGATTAGCCGGAAACAAAAGGACAAATACTCTATGGTCTCACTGATAGGAACTAACATTAGTTAATGAACTTGGAGAATTTCAGCAAAGAACAGAGACATCAGGAGATTGAAATAGGGTAGATATTGGGTATTTGGAGCTGAAGGGATACAGATTGTGCAACAGGACTGATTGTAAAAATATAGAAATGGAAAGCATAATACTACCTAACTGTAGTACAATAACGTTAGTACACTGAATGAAGCTGAATGTGAGAAAGATAGAGGGAGGAGGGCTGGGGGCACAAATGAAATCAGAAGGAAAAAGATGATAAAGACTGAGATGGTATAATCTAGGAATGCCTAGAGTGTACAGTGATAGTGACTAAATGTACAAATTTGAAAATGTTTTTTTTTTGCATAAGGAAGAACAAAGGAATGTCAATATTGCAGGGTGTTGAAAATAGATGGTAATTCATATTTTAAAACTTTAACTTATGTCTAAGACTAAAGCAAAAAATGTTTATTTGGTACAAAATTTATAATTTGACTAGGGCATTTCCTAATATAACTTATGTGGACAGTTGAATTGAACATCATAAATACATGGAACCTTGAGTAGGGCATGACATTTTGTAGGTTTGTCCAGAGTGATGCCCTGATAAATCCCAGAATGATTTGAACAGTGAATTAAAAAGTTTTTATTTGCAAAGTCCCCTTGGGGGAATGGCAAGAAAGGGGAAAATCCAACTTCCCCACGTGAAGAGTCTATATTCTCACAAGCAATGAGGACAACCAAAGCAACAGGCCGAGCCCTCAACCTTTTTTTTTGTTTATATGACACTTATACCCGCAAAGGATAGGCTAAGTCTACTTAAAATTAGGCCTAAGTGTCACCCCCAGAGAACCTCTTTTGTTGTTCAGATGTGGCCTCTTTCAGCCAACACGACAAGCAAACTCACTGCCCTCCCCCTCCCTACGTGAGACATGACTCCCAGGGGTGCAAACCTTCCTGACAACATGGGACAGAAATCCTAGAATGAACTGGGACTCAGCATCAAGGGACTGAGAAAACCTTCTGTACCAAAAGGGGGAAGACAAAATAAATTGTCAATGGCTGAGAGATTTCAAACAGTCGAGAGGTTATCCTGGAAGTTATTCTTATGCATTATATAGATATCACCTTTTTCACTAAGGTATATTGGAGAGGCTGGAGGGAAGTGCCTAAAAATGTAGAGCTGTGTTCCAGTAGCCATGTTTCTTTTGATTGCATAATGATATAGCTTTCACAATGTGCCTGCGTGATTGTGAAAACTTTGTGTCGATGCTCCTTTTATCTATGGTATGGAGAGATGAGTAAAGCACATGGATTAAAAAAACAAATAAATAATAGCAGGAACATGTTAAAATAAATTTAGCAGATTGAAATGCTAGTGATCAATGAAAAGGAGTGATAAGAGGTATAGAAAAAATAGGGGAAACAAAGACTAAATTATATTGGGTGGATAGAAATACTTGCAATCAATGAGAGGGAGGGGTAGGGGGTATGGTATGTATGAGTTTTTTCTGTTTTCATTTTATTCCTTTTTCTGAATTGATGCAAATGTTCTAAGAAATTTCATGGTGATGAACATACAACTATGTGATGATATTGTGAGTTACTGATTATATACCAAGAATGGAATGATCATATGGTAAGAATGTTCATGTTTGTATGCTGTTATGTTTAAAAAAATTTAAAAAAACCAAAAACCAACTATATGGGGCGCAACGGTGGCTCAGTGGCAGAATTCTCACCTGTCAGCTTCTATGCAAAAAACAAAACAAAACAAAAAAACTATATGGTCCTGTAATTTCATGTTGAAGAGTGCTTTGAAAATTATTGTTTTATTTGTTTGCTTTGTATGTATGTTATAATATACACTAAAAAATTAAAACAAAAACAAAAACAAAAAAAAGAAACAGAAGGACTTGGTAATGGGTTAGTACACAGATGAAGGGCGATAAAAGCAAGTCCACATTCTATCTGCCACTCTGTAGGGCGAGAAACTGAATGCCATGCTCCTTCCCTCAACACAAGCGAAATACAATCACATATAGAAAAAAAGATTAATGTGAATATTGAGTAACCAGGAGCAAAATGGTTCTTGATGTTTGCCTCTGTGTTTTTCTGGTTTTCCACACTTCTACCTTGAATTTCTTTCAGTATGGAAAAATGACACTTTTCTCATAAAAAGGAAACAAGGTAGAGGGGAACTAAGAAGTAAAAACAGAACCTAATTGAAGCTGGGGCAAATTGGGAAAACAAAATTCCCATTAAAGAAACAACAGCGCTATCAAATAAATATTTGGAAAACAAAGTAAAAGCAAAGCAAAAAAAAGAACCCAAAAACAAACTAAAAACCACCTGGCACCCACATACAGGGACATTATTTGCTTATGTCTTAGTGTAGTCACACACACTGGAGAGTTTTATATTGCTAAAATGTTATTCCTTATCCCACATGCCACTCTCCACCCTCCTGTCACTCACTCCTCTCTCCTGCAAGAGAACCACAATCCTCTACACCAACAGTTTACACATTCAGCGGTACCCAAGAAACTCAGAAACACACCTTCTATTTCATTCTGCTTTTAAATAATGCTGCCAATTTTCCATAATTATACCTAACTCAGCAAAGAACATTAATATACAGAACTTTTTTCTGCATTTCAGAGTGCTTCTTTAGGTTGGAATCACAAGAGCAGAGGGAAATAATTCTATTATTTTTATGAGAAGTTCAGAACTCAGATACATAGAGAAGGCAAAGAAAAGAAGCAAACAAGGGCTATTATATTCACAATGATGTGAAAGTATCACCACTATTTCCAAAAATTTTCATTACCCCAAAGAGAAACTCTGCATCTATAAAGTAACAATACTACATTCTCCCGCGTACCAAGCTCTTGGTAACCTCTAATTTATTCCCTGTCTCAACGAATGACTTTTCTAGATATACATGTGGAATCATAAATATTTGTCCTGTTGTGTCTGGCTTCTTGCACCTAATTTAATGTTTTGAAGTTCCGTAGTGTTGCAGCATGGGTCAGTAATTCATTCGCTTTCCTGGCTGAATAATGCTACACTGTGTGTATACACTATACCACCTTATATTTACTCACTCATCTGTTGATGGACACACGGGTTATTTTCACCTTTTGGCTACCGTGAATGTTACTATGAATACTGGCATTCAAGTATCTGTAGGAATACCTTTCTTCAATTCGTTTGGGTAAACACCTATGAATGTTAGTGCTGGGTCAGAAGGTAGTTATTACTTTAATTTTTTGAGAGAATGCCAAATGATTTTTCATTGTGGCTACATTGTTTTATATTCTCACAGCAATGTATGAGGGTTCCAATTTCTGCACATTCTCTCATGGTTATTTTCTTGATAACCCTTCTAGTGGGTGTAAAGTGGCATCTGGTGGTTTTGATTAGCAATTCCGTAACGGTTAATTAATCTGAGCATCTTTTTATGTGCTTATTTGGTCACTTTTGTACCTTCTTTGGAGAAATACTCTAATCTTTTGCTTACTCAAATATATATATACATGGGCAGGCACCGGGAAATGAGTCTGGGTCTCCAGCACGGCAGGCGAGAACTCTGCCACTGAGCCACCGTTGCCCGCCCTCCTTTGTCTATTTTTAAATTGGGTTGTTTTGGTCTATCCCTGAGTTATAGGAGGTTCTTTGTATTTGCAGGAGCTCTTTATATATTCTAGATATTAACCCCCATCAGATAAATGACAAGCAAATATTTCCTTCCCATTAATGGATTTCTTCTTACTCTCGACAGAGTCCTTTGATGTAAAAAGTTTTCATTTTTTTCTATTGTTGCCTATGCTTATATTTCTGGTGTCGTATTTAAGAAAGCATTGCCAAATCCATGGTCCCAATAATTACCCCTATGATTTCAAAGGGTTTTACAGTCTTAGCTCTTAATTTTAGGACTTTAATCTGTTATTATTCTTAAATTTTTATTATGGAAATCTTGGGTTTACAGAATCCTGTAGACTCCCATATAAGAATAATCTCCAGGATAACCTCTCAACTCAGTCTTAACTGTCTCAGGTAATAAAATTTTATCTTCTCTCATTTCTCTCTTCCTCCTTTTGATCAAGAACGCTTTCTAAATCCCATAATGCTAGGTCCCAGCCCATTCTGGGAGTTTTGTCCCACATTGGCAGGGAGATTTACATCCAAGGGAGTCATGTACCACATAGGAGGAAGGGCACTGAGTTCACCTATCAAGCTGGTTTAGAGAAAGGCCACATCTGAGGAACAAAAGAGGTTCTATGGGGGTGAATCGTAGGCTTAATCATAAGTAGGCTTAGCCTAACCTTGGCAGGAATAAGTTTCATAGGGCGAACCTCAAGATCAAAGGCTCAGGCTATTGACTTGGTTGTCCCCACTGCTCCAGGTAGGAATTCCCCAGATGGGGAAGTTTAATATGTCCTCCTTCCTCCCCAGTCCACCAAGGGGACTTTGCAAATACTTTTTTATTTCCTGTCTAGATTACTCTTGGATATATTGGGCCATCACAATAACATGCACAAACCAACAAGATCACACTCCCTATTCTAGATTCTATGTGACTATGATGTTTGAATAAACTGACCATACACGTTAAATTAGATGACGCGCTATCCAAACATTAAGTTTCGCACCAAATAAACATATCTTCCTTTGATTTCATACAGAAGTTAAAGTTTTAAAATATAGACTACATCATCCTTTACGCTGTATTCTGATTTACCTTAGTCCTATCCAGAATAGCTTCATTCATATCTCTACTTGATTTCTGATCACTTTTTCAACTTTTTAAAACAGTTGCTGTATAGGGTAATGCTGAATTTCAAATGTCAGAACTCTACCTCAGAGTCGCATGTATCACATAAATACCCGATGTTTCAGTTTCCCTCATTTTTGAAGGACTATTTGGCTGGGTATAGAATGCTGGGCTAGAAGTCTTTCTCTTACACGATTTTAAATATATCATACCACTGCCTTCTCACCTCTAAGGCAGTTTAGAATAGTCTAAACTCAGTCTTATGTGGCTTCCATTTATGTAGTAGATTACTTTTCTCTTCCTGCTTTCAGGATTTTCTGCTTCTCTTCAACATTCGACTGGTGAGTATGTGTCTTAGAGTAGGCCTGCTGGGATTTATTCTATTCTCATTGGACTTCTGTGATGTGCGTATCTGTCTTTTATAAGGATTGGAAAGTATTTTCACACTATCTCCTCAACTAATCTTCCTAGCTGTTTACTCTTCTCTTTTCCTTTTGGGACCATTGGATTCTTATTTTTGTGTGCTTCATATTGTTCATCATTTTCCTGAGATCCAATTCACATTTTTTGTAACATTTTTGCCATCTGTTCTTTTGTGCATTCAAAATCAATTGTCCTGTACTCTAGTTTGATTAATCTTTCTTCAGTCTCTTTAAATCAGACAACCCAATTACAAAATGGGCAAAAGACTTGAACAGACACTTCTCAGAAGGGGAAATACAAATGGCCAAAAGGCACACGAAAAGAT
>PVIY010014896.1:0-55291 GCA_004026745.1 Myrmecophaga tridactyla
CAGGCAGGATCACAGACGGGCAGTGGTCCTGTGGTGGAGCAGGCACCGGGAGGCAGCTATGGGGAGCAGGGTCCCCAGGGGAGAGATTCCCCTCGACTGAGGCCATTCGGCCCCAAGTCCTGGTGGGCGTAGGGTTTGGGGTGAGGAATCATGCAGGATGGGAATTCTCTAGCAACAGTCCTGCCCCCCACCCCCTCTGGGGTGATGGGAGAGGAGCTTCAGATGAAAGGGTGTTCTCCCACCTCCAGCCTTCCCTGGGAAGGTCTGGCTCGTGGGGCCCGGACCAGCCCCTCCAGGAAAGAGCCAGGTCGGGAAGCAGACCCACCCTCCCCAGGAGGCGAGGGGCAGGGGGCGGGGGTCGACCACCGGCAGGAAACGCGGGGCCAGGCACCCCTCCCTCCCACCCCCAGCAGCAGGGTGGGCCCAGAGAAAGACTCAGAAGCGGGTGCTCTGGTAGCGCAGCCTCCGCAGGTCTGCGAGGCCGTCACTTCGGCCGTACACCTCCCCGCAGGGACTCTCGGCCAGTCACCGGGCCCCCGCCCCGCCACCCCCGCCGCTGCTGCTGCCGCTGCCGCTACTGCTGCCACTGCTGGAGCTGCCGCTGCTGCATCGGTCCTCGTAGATGGAGATCTCGATCTGGGGGCAGTGGTTAAGGAGAGCCGCCACGCCTGGGGTGTGCATGAACCAGGGACAGAGGCCAGCAGGGAGGCTGGAGGCTGAGCTGGTGCTGCTTGCTAGACAGTAAGGTGGGAGGTGGGGGGGGCCTGGGGAGCTCACCCACCCAAGCCCACTGTGCTCATTCGCTCACTCAACCAGCAGAAGCGGAGCCATGCAGGGCGGCCCCTGTGTGGGTGCTGGGCACTCAGCCGTGGCCACGCCCGAGGATCTCTGCCCTCACCCGGCTTACATTCCAGGGGGGTCTGGCTGCATCCAAAGGTAGCAATGTGCCTTGCTGCCACATAAGTGTGAGGACTTAGAGGTCCCAAGGTCAAATCCTGACTCACCCACTCACAAACTGGCTGCCCATCATCATCACATCTATGAAATGGGGATAATAAAGAATTGTGGGGTTGCTATGAACAATTCCCAACAGAGAAAAGGGGGGTTGATTTCTCTTTTCGCCTCTGTCTCTTGGTATAATTTGTGAACTAACAGTCCTGCTCCCACTGATGTGGGGGAGGGGTGAGTACATGGGACCACCCACCTGCCTCTAGCCAGCCACCCGCTGGGACTGAGAACTTGGGGGAATCACTTCATCCTGGACCTCATCTGTGAAGAGGGGGTACGCGCCCTACCTCATGGAATTAAATGGGGGCCCCACAGACAGCTGGTTATCTACATACCCCCTGAGGGGCAGCTGGAGAATGGACTGTGAGTCCAGCTAGCCTGGGCTCGAGTTCTGGACCAGACAATCATCAGCCATGTGAGTGTGAGTCAGTGTCCTTCTCTCTAAGCGTCACCTGCCTCCTAGGGTTGTTTTGAGAATTGCATGAATTCAAATGAATTCCAGAGCACTCTGATATGATATCTGGCATCGCTGTGGGCTGTACCATGTCACTCTGAAAGATATGTCCAAGTCCTAGTCCCCAACCTTATTTGGAAATAGGGTCTTTGCAGATTAGTTAACATGAGGTCACATTGGATTGCTGGACTGAGGTGGGCCCTAAATGCAATCCCTGGTATCCTCATAAGAAGAGACACAGAAACACATTGAGGGAAGACAGCTGGGTCAAGACTGAGGTGGAGATGCTGTCACAAGCCAAGGAATGCTGGAAGCCATCAGAAGCTGGAAGAACCAAGGAAGGATTCTCCCCTAGAGCCGTTGGAGGGAGCATGGCTCTCCTGACGCCTGGATTTTGGACTTCTATCCTCCAGAACTACAAGAGAATGTATTTTAAGCCATCCAGTTTGTGGCCCTTTATTACAGCAGCTCTAGGAAGCTAATATAGGCATGTATTAAACACTGATTAAATGCAGCCCAATAAATTCAAACCTTGAAATTCACAAACAGCACCAATACTTATGGCAGAGAATAATGACTGGCAAAGTGAGGAATCCTGTGGGAACCCTGAGCAGAGGTCCCTGGGGTGGTCCCCACTGCATGGCAGCTGCACACATGGCCGGACAGGCTGCCCCAGAGACCCCACTGATTGGCAGCTCTGGGCCCTCACACAGAGCAGCCAGGAAGGATACGACCCTCATCCCACGCTCCACGGGGTCCGTAAGCAGGAGGCCTCGAGGGGCAAAGATCTTCTCATTCTGCTCCTGGATGTACCGGGAGATCTTCTTGAGAACCTGTAAGAAGGGCCGGTTAAGGATGAACGTCCAGGATTGAGGCCCTCGGGGAGGGGACACAGGGCAGGTTGGGGGTGGGGGCACCTTCTCATAGTGGGTCTCCATGCAGAGGAAGATGAAGTAGGCCGTGGCACAGGCCAGACAGCCCTCGAGGTAGGAGCTGCCCCCAATCTTCTCGGCCTCTGCATAGAAGCTGTTGAGGGTCTTCACAGTCTCCTCAAACAGCTGCCGCTCAATCTGGAGGGAGAGAGGAACAGAAAACCGGGCTAGGTTCGCCTCCCTGGAGTGGGGACCGTCACGGGGGCTGGGGTTGGGGTCAGCGATGAGGCCACAGGGGCACTGACTGGATGCCTTGAGAGGGAGGCATACTGGCATGCAGGCAAGACCAGAGAGGCTGTAGGTGAAGGTGGAGCAGAAAAAGCACTGGATTGGGAATCAGGAGACCTGGTGTCTGGTCCAGATTTGGCCATCAACTGGCTGTGTGACCTTGGACTAATGGCTTAACCACTCTGGGCCTCAGTTTCCTCAACTATAAAATGGAAATAAGAATTACTGTTTGCCTCCCTCAGAAACAGGAAGCTCACATGATATCCTAGATCTGAACATTTTCTACAGATCAGACAAGAATTCTAGGGACTTTGACATTCTCAAGAGAGCTGGGACTGAGTCAGTGATGACTCCAGCTGCACGAAGCTCGTGGGGTGAGTCCTCAAGAATGTTTCTCCAGAAGTGGACATTTCCTCCTAGCTGAGAGGTCACCCAGAGCACCACAGCCCCATGTGTTTGGAAAACAGAGAAGCTGTCCTGCCAGCATCCAGAATATTAGCTCATATTTATCAACCACTTTCTAAGTGGCAAGGATTTTTTATGCATTATTTCATGACAGTCCTATCAGAAAAACACTGTCATCCCCATGTTACAAATGAGGAACTGACCTGAGCCTACACTATGGACCAGGCCACCATTACCGCTGGCCTCTTAACTGGTTGACCCACTCCCATCCCTGTCCCCTGCCTTGAGTGGTCTGGCTAAAATGTAAGTCCAATTTGTGTCACCTCTGGCCAAAAGCATCCAAAGTCTTCCTATTTCTAGCCAAGTAAAAGCCAAGAAGTCCTTACAATGCCCGCTAGGCCCAACCTGGCCTGGCCCTGCTACCCCGAGAGCCCGGCTCCTCCTCCCTCCCTGCTGAGCCCTCCTAGCCACACTGACCTTCTGCCTCTCCACAAACATCCCAAGCATGCAGGGGCCTCAGGGCCTTTATGCCTGCATCCTCAGCTGGAACAGTCTCCCCCCAGGCATCCCCACAGCTTGTCCCTTATGTCCCCCAGATCTCCCCATCCCACCTCACCATTCTCCTGACCCTTCACCTCTCTTCACAGTACATGACATCACCTGAGCTATTATATCTTTACTACTCTACCCTACTATACCCTTACCCTACCCTGCCTACCCTACCCTATCCTGCCCTACTCTACCCTACCATACCCTTACCCTACGCTGCCCTACCATACTCTTCCCTGCCCTACCCTGCCTTATCCTTACTCTACCCTATCCTGCCCAGCCCTGCCCTACCCTGCCCTTACCCTACCCCTACCCTACCCTGCCCTGCCCTGCCCTGCCCCACTCTGCCCTACCTGAATTGCAAGGTACTTATTTCCAAACTCCCCGGGACAGCACCCAGAGCAGCTACAAGCATGAACCACTGGGTGAAACAGTTGGTCCTGAACGGACATGTGACCTAGGCCAGATAAACAAGCTTTGGCCCTGGGAATTTGGGACTGAGAGTTGAGCAATGCAGAGACTGGGAATCAGAGTTCCCACTGAACTCCCACTGTCCTAGAAGGCCTGTGATTCTCCAAGTGTGATCCATGAATCACCTGACTCTGACTCACCTGGTGATTCCTCATTCAAAATGAGGAGCTCTATTGATGGCAGCGCCCTAGGCTGAGGCTTGTGGGCTGCTTGTTGAAGTCCCTGAACCTGCTCTGGTTCCTGCTCCACAACGAGCTAATACTCGGCCTGAGGCCCTGTGCCCTGCAACACGGCCACCCTTCCACACGCATTGCTTTGTCTCAAGCTAGCCCGATTAAGTTTCTGTTATTTAACACCAGAATTAGTGTTAAAAACAAACCACTCGAGGTAAGATGCAGTATCAAGAAAAAATTTTACCAATATGTTATCGATAAAATTCTAAAAACGAGATGTCTCTTCTCTATGAACTTATTTCTGTATGAATAAGGAAGCCCTGGAAATTCATGCACACGTTGCAGAAGTAATAACAACTGTTAATAAAGAACAAAAGCATGAGGGGAAAGAACCACCCCTGGTGATTCTGATGTGCAGCCAAGAGTCAGAAGAAGCCCTGTCCTAGGAGGCCAGTGGCCCTCACGTGTGCTCTATGGATCACCTGACTTGGAATCACCTGGTGATGCCTCAGTAGAAATTAACATCCTCATCACTGGCTGTGCCTTGGCATCACCTGGGGAGATCGGAACAATATCGATGCCTGGGCCCCAAACCCAGAGATTCAGATTTAATTGGTCTGGGGTGTGGCCTGAGTCTTAGGATGTTTAAGAGTGCTCCAGGGAATTCTAACATGCAGGCAAGGTTGAGGATGACGGCTAAAAAATGGGAGATTCCCAGATCCCAGCCACCAATTGAATCAGCATCTGTGACAACTTGAATCTGTTGTGGACCCCAGAAAAGCCATGGTCTTTAATCCTCATTCAGTATTGTTGGGTGGGATCTTTTTTATTGTTTCCTTGGAAATGTGACCCACCCGATTGTGGGTGGCAACTTTTGATCAGATGGTTTCCATGAAGATGTGTCTCCACCCATTCAAGGTGGGGTTGCTTACTGGAGCCCTTTAAAAGAGAACCATTTTGGAAAAAGCTTTAGAGCCCACACAGCCCCAGACCTTTGGAGATGCAGAAGGAACATGCCCCTGGGGAATCCTTATGAAATGGAAAGCCGGGAGAGAAAGCTAGCAGACTTGGCCATGTGCCTTCCTAGATGACACAAGTGTCCAGAAGCCAAGCCCCTAACAGATGTCAACCGGGTGCCTTCCCAGCTGACAGAGGTGTTTCGGACAACATCAGCCTTTCTTGAGTGAAGGTAACCTCTTGTTGGTGGCATAATTTAGACATTATCATGGCCTTATAATTGTAAAGTGCAACTTAATAAAATCCCCTTTTAAAAGCTGTTCCATTTCTGGTATATTGAATTCCAGCAGCTTAACAAACTAAAACAGCATCTCAGGAATAGGGCTCAGGAATTTATTTTGTAACAAGCCTTCCAGGTGATTTTCCTGCACCTGCAATTTGAAAGTTACTAGCAGATCGCTGAGATTTCTTCAACCCTATCACTTTCTATGAGCAGACAGCAAGTCAGTGTTAAGGACATGGTTTTTATCCTTCCAAGGGAAGTGGCTGAACATGTTATGTGTCATGTATTATTTCTATCCTGGAAATAAGTACATTCAAATAAGCCCCTCTGTTCCATCATGGCTTGTGTACCAAGTTTAGAAGAAGGCTTCCTTACCCGGCTGTCCAGCTCTGGGGGGAATTTGGTCTGGAACTGACAGATGGTCCCATCGCTGTAGTCTCTCTGGATAAAGACCTTGGTGGCCAGGGAGGCACTTCTCCGGAGCTCCTGCAGATTGTGGATCTGGGAGACAGACAGGGGCCCATGCTGGAGGTGGTCATCTGTCTCTGTTTACCTGGGACTGAGGGGTTCCGAGAATGCAGGCTTTTTGGTGCTAAAGCCAGGCAAGTCCAAGCTAACTAGAATGAGTTGATCACCCTATGTGTGCTCCAGGGAGGCCATGGGGAAGCAGGACTGTGGCGTTTACCCAAGAAGATGCCTAGAGCTCTTCCAGAAAGATGCAGAAAAAGTCTGAAGCTGAGTCAAAGTTGAGCCAAAATAAGAGGTTCTGGAACTATCATCAGAGCCAGAAACAAAGTCTAACATGAGAAACGAAACCTCCTGACACCCCCTACTCTTTGCCCCCCCCTTCCCTGCCCTCCGCATCTCTCTTTCTCTCCCAGAATTTTTCATGCTTTCATTCATTCAGCAAGTGTCAAGTACCTGCAACTCATCAGGCCCTCTGCTCTGGGAATCCAGCACTGAACAAGACCGACTCCTTAGACCCTGCTGATTGGAGCGTAGAGTTGGGGGAGAGGAGCATGGGGGGTGGGGGGTGGAAAAGTACCTAATGTGCTCATGAACTCTGGGAAATTCAGATTCAAGTCAAAGTTATGGCCCAGGCCAGGGACACCACTCAAGTTTTCAGGTCCAGCATTTCTTACCTTAGCAAAGAAGGGGCACACGCACATCCAAACTTCCCCAGCAAAAAGTGTGGATAAAGTGGACTGAGGCCAGAAACTCAAGAAATACCCTTCCCTGATAAGGAGTGGGGTCATTTCCATCCCTTATTCCACCTGCAGACTTGACAATCAATGAGAAACTGTAGCATTTGAGGAGAGTGGGCTCAGTTTCCCCAAGCAAGTCCTCTTTCATCCAATTCTGCAGCCTCCGTCACCCACATTTGAGACAACCATCCCACTGGGTGAAATATGCCAAACATTGAAATCACTGTGGAGACCAAGCCCCAAAGGCACAGTGAACAAACAGCCAGTTCATCCTGTGTAATTAAGGTGAATCCATTCAATCACTTGGCTGCCACTTATTGAGTCCCTACTATTGCCAGGCTCTGGGGATGCTGAGCAAAGATAGTCTGTGAGCTCCAGGGAGGAAGACAAGTAAATATATAGTTAATTAGACTGTGATAAATGCTATAAGAAAGTAACATCTTACCCAGAAATGCTGACTCAGAAGATGCTTCTTGAGGCCTGTATTGAATCATAAAGGAAAGCCAGGGTTCCCATGGTAGGGGACAAGCGGGAAGAAAAAGTCAACCCAGACAAAGGGAGAAGCTTGTGCAAAGCAATAAAGATAGTGGAGCCCTGGGTCCAATGACCAGGAGACAGATTTCAGAAAGACTGAATTTGGTTTGCAGAATAGATAAAAGCATTGGAAGCTGGCATAGAGGAGGCAAGGGTTAGATAACAAAGAGCTGGAAGGTGTTTCTGCTGGGGCAGGATTGAAGATAGAAGATACCCGAACATGCTTAAAAGCTGAAGGCATAAATGCATAAAGAGAGAAAAGCTTTCAATATGATAGAATGAGCAGATAATTAATGGATCAAGATCCTGAAAAGATGGGAAGCAGGAAACACTATAGAAGACTTTCCTAATATGGGTAAACCTTGCTGTAGGTAAGAGATGTGATCTCAAAGCATTGTGATTGGATTAAATAATCCATAAACTCTTCTACTCTGAATATCCTTCAGTTCCTCAGAGGGCTTTAATAAAGGAAGTCCCACTTGACATCTAGGATTCTATGATAATTTTGAGAAATAAAAAATCCTTTGTAATAGAAATAAATTATTCTTTAATGAACCTGCTGTGTCTGATTAAGGCTCCATAATTTTGTGTTTTCAAAAGAAAAAGAACATCCTGACCAAAAGGGGGGAAAGAAGTGTAACAAATAAAGTATCAGTGGCTGAGAGAGTTCAAATAGAGTCAAGAGGCTACTCTGGAGGTCACTCTTACGAGCGCTTCAGTTAGACATTGCTACTTATCATGACTTGTCAACCCCAACCAAAACCACTTCAGCCAATCCTAAAGAACACTTAGGACATTATACAAGATTCTACAAAGGTTCCATGTACTAAGGTAACTTTCCAGAAACCTACAACCTCCAGATGGGTCCCAGGACCAAATAAGTCCTGAAATGCTGAGGAGGCAGCCCTCCCAGAACATCAGCTGGTTCCATCCCCCTACCTATTTTATCTACAGTTCCTTCCAACATGAAAAAGTTAGAATGGGCATAGCCCCAAAACCCCTAAAGAGTGGGAGAAAGATCAAAGGTGATGGTAGAGTTAAACAAGAGGAGGTAGGGTTTAACAAACAAGCGTGATTGCTGAATCATTATATTGATATTTCTTTTAGTCTCCAGATACTAGAGCAGCTAGAAGTAAAAACCTAAAATTGTGGAATTGCAACCAATATTAAACTCTGAAATCTGTTCTACAACTAATTGCTGTGATGTGCTTTGAAATTTATTGCTTTTTTGTATATTATTATTTTTCACAAAAAAGAAAAAAAAATTCTTCTAGCCTGCTGTGTTTTGGAACAGCTAGAAGGAAAAATCTGAAATAGTGGAATGGTAACTCATAACAAACTCTGAAATCTGTTTTGAAACTACTTACTGAAGTATACTTTGAAAATCATTGCTTTGTCTTTCTTTTCTTTGTATATATGTTATATTTAACAATAAAAAATGTTAAAAAAAAAACTAAAATTGTGGAATTGCAACCAATATTAAACTCTGAAATCTGTTCTACAACTAATTGCTGCGATGTGCTTTGAAATTTTTTTCTTTTTTGTATATATGTTATTTTTCACAAAAAAGAAAAAAAAGTCGATTGTGATGATAAATGCACAGTTATATGATGATATTGTGAACCGTTCATTGAACGCTTTGGATAATTACAAGGCATGTGAATATATAATATGTATCAATAAAAAATTTTAAAAAGAAAAAATTGAATGAAAAGAATTTCAGAGAAATACTGAAAATCCATCTATTTCAAATAAGTGTTAGGGTTTGTGTCATTTTATATAAAGAATGTGTCTTTTTTGTTCTTTTCTGGATTGATTTTGATAATAGATGGGCTGCTTTAAGTTAAAGTAACAAACTTGTTCATATGATCTTTCTGTAACCGAAATTATGAGTGGATTTTGACTGATGAATTTAGCAACTATTTATTCTTAACATAATTATTTAACTCTAAACAATTCAAAGATGTGTTAATTTAACTGCTTTAAAACTTTTGCAACTCTCAGTTTCTATATAAAACTTACTGCTCATGATCGCTGGATATATCCAGGTATTGTAATTGTTTTTAGTGCCTCGGTGTAAATGACACAAAGAAGGGATTGGTGGCAGGCTTTGGAATTCTTTCTGTTAAACTAATATGCAACACATTCCAAAATCAAATGCCTAATATGCTCAAAAAAAAAAGAAAGAAAAGATGGCCCAAAGACCTGGGAGCAGGAAACCTGCATGCTAGTCCTGGTTCCATGACCCTGGGAAAATTTATTCCCTTCTCTGGGCTTCCATTTCCTCAACTGGAAATTGAGACATTAAAACTGGATAATTGCTAAAGCCCCTTCCACCTCTGACATTCTAGAGGCCTTATCAGGGATAATAGATTCAAATGTTTTCAGGGGCAAAGCATGTAAGTAGGCCAGGTGGAGACTACTGCAAATTAGAGAACTCATACCCTGTCTTGAGAAGGCAGCTGATCATTGCCATGTGAGAATGTGGGCCCATGTTGCCAACACTTCCGGTTTTTTGAGAGAAGTCATATAATCCATATTTTCTTAATGTGAAATATCCTGGTTTTTAAATGTTTCCAAAAAACTTTAAAGATTTATAAGCACTAAGCAGATCAAATAAGACACTTTTGGACCAGATTCAGTCCTACAGCTTTTGGTTTAGGCCCTCTGGATAAGGCAGGGACCCTTGCACCAGAACTAGAGGTAGGCTCCGGGCCACCTGCCACCTATCTAGCTTTCAGGAAGCCGACGGGGGATTTTAGCAGAGATCTGTGATGGCTCTGAAACCTTACAAGAGGATCTCAGAACATGTGCACACCTCTCTAAAGCTGTAGCTCCTGTGACTCCCCTTTCCCCACCCCCCGCCCCCCAAGCATCTCCCCAGGGAGCTTTAACTGACCCAGATACCTGGGCTTATGCTCGCCCTCCTCAACCCTGCCCCTCTCTCCCATCACCCTCCCCTGTGCCTGCTGGCGGCTGAGTAAAGACATAGCTAAGAGGCATTTCATGAGGAAGGAAGAGAGAGAATCAATGGGATCATTTGCTGGCACCAACTTTCCAATTGCAGTGTGACTCGGAGAAGGCTGCCTAGGGAATGGATATGTCGTGGGTTACACATTCAGGGCCTTACACCCCACAGTCAACCTGGCAGAGGTGGGATAGAGCAAGCAGCAGAGTGCAAATGAGCATTCCCAGGCCAGTCTGCCAAGACAAACAGCAGGTCCCATTTGAGTTGCAACTCCATCCTCTTTAAAAACCATCCACTCCCCATGGGGTGCATTTGAGGCTCCACTGGAGAATCAGGGGATTGAGCTGACAAACCAGGATTCCCTGGCTAGGCTGTGGAGGAGCAGTGAAGATCATGTCACAAGCAACCAGAGCAGGCTTCAAGGTGGAAAACCGGGCATTGGGCTTCCTTCTTTTCAGATTAACCAGGGCCCAAGCCCAGTGCACTGTCTGCTGGTTATTTCCATGCCTGGGGGACTAAGTCTCTGAATGCTTAGCTTTAGTAATGCTGCTTGGGTGCATTTAACAATCTCTTAGGGGCCAAACTCTACACTTAGAGAAGCCCTTCCAGCCAGGCATATCCCAGTTGCTCCTGGCAATCTGGACTGTCCCAGGAATGACCCTAAGCCCAGTGACACATAATCAGAGGTTTGTCGCTCAGGAAATGGGCTCATTACAACCTTCCAAATGAGGTCAGGAGGCCTCATCCCTCCTGTGACTTCTTCATATACACCCTGTCCCAAATGCTAACTCCTAAATAGAAACTGGGGAGCAGAAAAGATCCAGTTTCCATGTCTCCTTCTATCCCAGGGATATCTTCCCTTACTCCCTTCCTCCACCTCACCCCCCACCCCCACCCAACCACCACTTCTGCTCCTCTCAGAACACCTTCTGCTTAGGACTTTCCATTCAGAATCCTAAGGAAATGGCCACAGGAACTTGGAATGAGGCTTTGCTTCCCTCAATAGGTTTTTCCTGGTAATTCTACCCCAATCCTAATAGTCAAAAAAGTCTGGGGAGAATGACTCACCCCATAGCCCAGATAGTGTGAACATCCTGTACCTTGGCAAGTAAAGGCTTCCTCAGTATTGCTATCAGGGTCCACCCAAGGCAAAATTGCAAATTGCACTCATAATTGGGCTCCCATCCCTTCTGGATATTTCTCTGTCCCTCTACCTTCAAGCTGACTCAGCCAGACTCATAAAAGGGGCCCAAGAGCCCACACGCCAGCCCTTACTGACCTCCTTTCTGTTCCTCCCTGCATCAAAGCCTCTTGTTAAGACCCCTACCTCTATTAGGCAACACAATTGGCTAATTGGGTACACTAACCCTGGGCGCAGTAGAAAAACACAGTCCAGGGAAGCAGAAGACTCAAGCTCTAGTCCTGACCCTCCCACTTCTTAGCCATATTCTCTGGAATAGGTCCCTGGTCTCCAATTGCATCATCTGTAAAATGGGATAATGATGTCTTCCTTGGCTCCTTCACAAGGATCAGGCAAGCTTCTGAGCTGTGGTTGTCTCATCTGTTAATTAGAGATAATAACACCACCCTTGCCCACTTCACAGGGTTGCTCTGAGGCTCAGAGGCGCTCACCCATGTGATAGGACTTTATACACAGCAAAGTGCTGCATTAACAGAGGCGTTATGAGCAGAGCCTCTCCCAGGGGAGTCGTTCATGCCTAACAGCAGCCTCCTGGAAACAATGTCTCAGCCCGAAGATGTGAGCCTGATGGATGGAATCTGTGGACCACAGCAAACTGAGAGGGAAGTATGCTGGGACACATAGGCCTCTTGGAATCTGTCAGATCACACCACAGAGGTAGTGGCTTTATCTGCCCACACTGCTGCCCCAACCATGCCCATGTGGCTGAAATTTCACCTTCCTGTCCAACGCCAGCTCCCTCTGCTACAGTCTGGCAAGTCTGTCTGGAAGATGACTAGCTCCTTGCTCACTTCTGCCTTGGTTCTTCTGGTATTCTCAGTATCTTTGACACTTTCTGGGCCCTCCACATCTCTCCACCCTAGAGATCGAGCTCCATGTGTCTGCTCAGGACTTGCCCACTCACAGGGCCCCGGGGACAAGCTCTCCTCCTAGCTGACCCTGTGCCTCTCAGGAAGCTGAGTGGTGTCAAGCAACTGCACCTTGTTCTGTGGTGGCGATGACAGCAGAATAATAATCATAATACTTGGTATTGATGTCACGCTGATCACCAGGATGCCCAGAGGCACTGCGTAAAGTCATTCAAAAGCTTCTGCTCTCTCCCCGTCTTGCCTTCCAGCTGGTGGGAAAAGCAAGGAGGCCACACAGGAAGTCAACATCAGAACTAGGGAGAACCTAGTGTCCAGTGTTCAATTTCAGAAATTAAAAGAAAGAAACTTTCAACTCTGCTACTGATATGCTGTATGTACCTTAAATAGGTCTCCCCTTCTCTGTGTTACTTTTACCACTTATAAAATGAATACCTAAAGAGCTGCCATCTTCCTCATAAAATTAGGCAATGGCATTGACCAGACTACCCCTATGGGTTGAGGGGGTGATTCCTGACCTCTAAGCATTACGCCAAGACTCTGTTCTCAGCTAACAGTTTTTTGGGTTCAGCCTTCAAGTCCCTTGAAGGTGGCACGCCTATAGGCACACCCTGAAGAAGGCAGCACCTCCCATCAGACAGGAGAGATGTGGAGTCCCTGGGACAGGAGATTTGAATGGGGTAAAAAAGCAAGAAAGGGGGATGTGCAAAAGTGTGTCTGTGTAGCTCATTCAGTAAAACCAACCCTGTGGGTTTTTGGCCAGAGGAAGTCTTTGTCCCCTCCCTCCCCAGAAGGAAATGGGATATAGAGGCAGGTCTGTCATTCCTTAGCTAAATCCCTTAGCCAAGCTTTTGGGTTCCAAAGCTGGATACACTGCATAGCAACAGCGGCCCGCCCGCCTTCCCTCTCCTTACACAGATTATACACATCCCTAAACCTCTGAGAAAGCCGTTTCAGGACTTGCAGTCCAGGGAAGGGGAAACCCCAGCCTGGAGCCCTGGAGAAACCCGCATTAGTGCCAACAAGTGGGGCGGGCAGCTTCAGGCCTTCGGGGAAGTGGGGGGCGGGAGCGACACCCTCTTCTACCCTGCCACTTCTCTCTCTCTCTCTCACACACACACACACACACACACACACACCCTACGCCCTCTTTCAGGACCCGACTGGGAAACCCCCACCCTCATCCCCGCCTTCCTCCCCCGCCCAGTGTTCCCCAGAAGAGATTTGTTCCCGCGGCATGCGGGCGCTGCTTGCGGGCCGGGTGCTCGCCCCCTACCTCGGTGGCCATGTTCCGGGGACGCGCGGTCCGCTCCGAGCCTGCGGCTGGGCCGGGCGGGGGGGTCGCTGTCCGCGGTGCTGACCCGGGGCGTAGGTGGGCTGGCGGCGGCGAGTTGGGGGTCGAGGCGCTGTCCGCGGTGCTGATGCGGGCGCTGGGCCGGGGAGACGAGGCCGCGCCCGAGGCTCTTCCCCGCCGGATCGCCAGCTGCCCGGGCTCCTGCAAGCAACGGCCCGGTTTCTCTTTGACAGCGGCGGCGGGAGTGGGGACGGCGGGGGAGGAGGGGCCAGGCGCCTCCGCGGGCGGGCAGGGGGCAGGCCGAGGCCCCCAGACTCCGGCGCCCGCCGGAGAGGAGCCCCGCCCGCGGCCAGAGGCTCCGCTCCCGCCCCGCCCCGAGGCCCCGCCTCTCCCGCCTGCCCTTCCCCCTCCCCCTTCGTGGAGCGCCAGGAGCTCTGTGCTCGCTCCCGGGGCCTCCAGGGACTTCTCGACTGAGAGCAGAGAGAGAGGCAGGGCAGTTCTGGAGTAAGACGCTGGAACTTGCGGGGTCTGAGGGGTCCCCGACCTGTGCACAGGTCCGCAGGTGCGACATGTTTGTGACCAAACTAGCCCACCCCCATCCCCTTCCCCCTTCCCCACCCTACCCGGGTCTTCCACTTCTGTATTTTTTCCCCTTCTTTCCCGTTTCCTCTCTGAACCACTCACCACCACTACCAGGCTTCCATAGACCTTCCTTCTTCTCCCCGTCTCTCCTGTTCCCTGTCTTGAACCCCATGCGCTAGAGAAGTATGCTTCGGATCGCAGAGAACAATTTCCTCTCTTCAAATATGCACCCGCATGTCATCCCCAGTGATACTCTGGGGTCCCTACTTTCGGGAACTCCAGAATTGAAGCCAGTCTCTCCTTGCTGCTCCTCCTGGCCCTGGCCCCCACCCCTTACTCTTCTCTCTGTCCTCTGAAATCCCAGAGTTTATACACACACACCACCACCACCACTCAAAACTACAAACAGATGGTGTCAAAGGGGTGGGCATGCCCACTCTGCAAGGCTGGCAGGCCTAGCCCTGGCTGCGAGTGACCTAAGGACATTGTTTCCTTCACATTTTCAATGCCCTGCCTTCTAACCAGATGCTCTATCTACTCGCTTAATAAACAAAGGGGAAATGCCAACCCAGGTGCTGTTTTTACACACCCACAATAGCTCTAGGTCTCCTCCCAGGGAGCTGAAGGCATTCCTCTGCAGCTCACTGCTGCCTGGAGGTCAACGGTAGCAACCCGCACAAAGGGAGAGCTGGGCAGCCAGGAGACCTGGGTTCTGGCTCAGCCTTCTCCAGCTGTATGAGTTGGGTGAAGGTCTCACCTTCTGGGCTTTGCAGTCCTCTTCTGTAAAATATGAGAGTTAGACACCACTAGATTATTTCTAGGGTCCTTCCTTCTATTCCTTCAAACTTTTAATTTGAAAAATTTCAAATATACAGAAAAGTTGAAAGGATAGTACAATAAACACCCTTATATTGTTCACTTGGACTCAACAATGGTTGACTTTTCCCAATATTTGTTTTAGCTATAGATAGATGGAAAGAGAAATAAATATATATTTTTTCTAATAATAGCTACATTATTAGAAAGTATGTGACAAGCTTTATGAAGCTTTATCCTTAAATACTTTGCTTTGCATGTCCTAAAAATAAGGGCATTCTCCTATCCAACCACAATATCATCACACCTGAAAAAATTCCGTATCATCTAATATTCTAAGGTTGTTTATTGCCCCTGAAACACATTAATAGTAATTACCCCTCAGAATTTCCTTCCAGAACTTTTAATTTTTAATAGCTAATGCTTATTAAACACTGTGCACCAGATTGTCTGCTGCATACTTTGCATATATTATCTTATGTATCCTTATCATTACTCTTTGAGTCAAATGCTATTATTGTCCTTTTATTATCCTCACTGTACAAATAGGAAAACTGAGTAAGTTGCCTAAGGTCACTCGGCTTATGAGAAATGAGTCAAACCCAGGCAGCCAGGCTCCAGAGCCTGTGTGTTTGACCCTCCTAACTGCATTTCCTCCCTCCAACATTTCATAAGTCATAAACTCACAGAACAGTAACCGCCTCTCCAACTGCCTATTTCACAGATGAGCAGATTGAGACCCAGAGAGAAGAAGTGCAATGCCAAAGAAGTTAAAGGCAAATGTTTCAGTCCACCTTACAGTTCAGCAAATGATTTAGCAGCAAGAACAAACTGAAAATACCCTGAATTCCATGATATTCACTGGGTAATAGATGAGCCCATCATCTGAGCCTCTCTATGTACACTTCTCACAGCTCCTCCAGCTTGATTTTGATCATATTAATTAGATAACTATCTGGAAATCACATTCTTCACCTGATGACGGGAAAGCGGATGATGCATACATAATATATGCAAAGTGTGTAGCAGACAAACGGTTACATAATGTTTAATAAACATTAGCTATTAAAAATTAAAAGCTCTGAAAGGAAATTCTGAGGGGTAATTACTATCAATGTGTTTTAGGGGCAATAAACAAATACATTCAACACATATTTTTAAGCACCTACTATGTGACAGGCATTTTTCTCTAAGCTTTAGATGCGGTGATGACCAAAACACACAAACTCTGTTCTTATGGAACTTATATATCAATGGGGGCAAAAAACAATAGCAGATAAATAGATAAACAAAAAATATCCCAACTTATGATTATTAAGAAGAAAAGCAAAGCATGCTAAGAAGATCACGACAGACGGGAGGTTATTTTTGAAAGAATAGTCAAGGAAAGGTTTTTTTATAATATGCAATTTGGGCAGAGACCTAAAGTAAGTGAGAGAACTAGACATGCAGCTACCTGGGAGAAGAGTAGCCAGTCAGAGAGGACAGAAAGTATAAGGGCTCTGAGGCCCAAGTGGGCTCGATACTTTCAAAGAATAGCAGGGAGAAGAGTGTAACCAGATTGAAGTGAGTAAGGGGAGGAGAGATGGGAGCTGAGATCAGAGAGGAATGTCTGGTAGGGAAGGGCCCTTTGGATTCTATTCAGAAAATGAGATGGCAAACCTTAGAAGGCTCAGAGTAGGCACGTGACACTATCTCATTGCAGATTTTTTTAAAACATTACTCTGGCTACTGGGGTGGGGGAGTGTAGTGGGGAGAGAGACAAGGAGAAAAGCAGAAACATCACTGAGAAGGCTGCCAGAGTGTTCCAGGCAAGAGACTGGCAGTGACTTAGACAACATGGTAGACTAGGGGGAGAAGTGGCCAGATTTTAGATATAATTTGAAGGTAAGACTGCCAGGATCTGCTGAGAGATTGTAAGTGTAGTATGAAAGAAGAGAATCAAAGATGATTTCAGGTTTTGAGGCCTGAGCCACTGAAAGTATGAAGCTGATGTTTGTTGAGGAGGGGTACTGAGGGCTGAGCAGGTCTGAGACTACGGAGTTTGGGTTGTGGTTTGTTAGTTTTGCCTCAAAGTCATATGTACATATTATATATCTAAATAGTATGGGCAATGGGGTTCAGGTGAGAGGTGGGGGTTGGAAATATAACTACAGAAGTCATCAGGACGTGAATGGAATTTAAAACCAAGGGACTAGATGAGACCTTCTAGGGAGTAGGTACAGAAAATTTGTGCAGGGACTGAGCCCAGACACTTCATCTCTTACAGATGATTGGTCATACAAAAAGAGACTGAGAAGAGTAGTCCGTGAAAGAGAGAGACCCAAGAGAGAGTGGTGTTTTGGAGTCAAGTCGAGAAAGTGTTTCAAAGAAGAAAGCATCACCAGCTTGGTGGAACGCTACTCACAGGTAGAGTAAGACGAGGTCTGAAAAATAATCATCGGACTTGGCAGCAAGAAGGTCACTGGTGACCTTGATAAGACCTGCTTTAGAGCAGTGTGGGGATGAGATCCTGATTAAAGTGGTTTGAGCATTAGAATGGGAGGAGTGGAAAGTAGACAACTCTTTTAAGGCATTTTTCTGTAAAGGGGAGAAGGAGTAGAGGCCTTGAGAGGGCAGTGGGAGCAAAAGGGGGTCTTTGAAGATGGGAGATATTGGCGTTTGTTCATGTGCCGATAGGAATAATCTAATAGAGAGGGGAATGGTGCTTCAGGAAAAAGAGGGCTAGTTGCAGGAGCAAAGTCCGTAACAGGTAAGCAGGAATGTGATCCAAGTAAAACGTGAAGATGTTAGCCTCGGAGTGGAGCACGGACAGTTTTCTACCAAAGTAACAGCAAACGAAGCAGCGTAAGTGGCCAGAGATGTCAGTAGGTTAGGAGATGTTGTAGTAGAAGCAAAGACCTGAGCTCTACTCCCTGCTCCACTTGCAGCTAGCCAGAGACCATTCATAGATCATGACCTTTCTCAACAAATTCATTCAACCAGTAAACACAGAGCCTGCTAAGTGCCAGGCATGGTGCTGGCACTTTTCTGTGTAGCCCCGAGAGTTTTCCTTCCCAATGATATCCCAGAACTTGAATTCTATAAAGCTTTGAGATCATCCACAAAAGGATGAATGATACCTTTTAATGTCCAGCTGCTTGGATGGGAGAGGGACTTCAAATAGCCTCATTCTTTTATCACTACATTGCCTCTAGGGATGTTTTAAAAATCTTGACAGACCTCAAGGCCTAGAGGCATCAAAGTGGAGGCCACAGAGAGAGATCCACACTCAGAGTGGGAGGGCTTTCTCACTGTGCTGACTCAAGACTGTGATGGAGTATTACAGGATGGGATGTTCTCATACTCCAATCATGTCAACTTTAACTCTTGAGGCAGAGAAGACTTTGAGATTAAATCCAACTAATCATTATTATCCAGCTGCCTTGGGACAACCCAGTCCTATGCAAGAGCTTAGTTCTTTGATGTTTTTGACATAAACTAATGAGTTCACCCACAAAATGACATCAAAGAAGAACCACTAACTAATTCACTATTATCATCTGCCAATCTGCGGTTGCATTGGAAAGTCTCCAAAAATGGGACTATAGTCAGAAAAAAAAAAGCTTTTGGAAAGATTTGGAAATCACGATTCTGGAAAGAGATAAGAGAAAAGTAAAGTCCTGCAAGACCGGGAAAAACTAACAAACCTCAAGGAAATAGAGAAAAAACAAGGGTGACAGGGAGATTTTTGGAACTTGGGCCTGGGAGGAAAACAGTTGCCTGAATATTTGAGAGGGGAAATTGTGGTCTGGAAAGCTCTAAATGGCATCACCTCCCAGGACTGTGGAGACTACTAGGCAGTGCACAGTAGGAAACCAAGTCCTTGGAGTCAGACGACCTGGACATGGACCCCTGGCTCTGGTACTTACCATGTGATCAGAAGCAAATTCCAATCCTCCTGAGCCTCAGTTTTCTGACCTGTAAAAAGGAGGTAGTAATTCTCCCCCTGAAATAGGATCCATCCAAGAATAAAAGGTTTGGATGGATCCTATTAAAAGGTACTTTTATTCTTCTATAGGTACTTCCTGAGTCTTTCAAATCTGATCTTTCCAGAGGAAAACAGAACAAGGTTTGTGGAAATGCCACTGACGTTTCTCCCAGGCCTGGCAGGATTTCCTGAAGCTTGGAGAAGATATCAGCAAACATGTGCCAAGGAACTCAGTGAGCAGTTATTGAACACCCACTGTATGCCAGACAGAACGGTGACCGTCGGATGTTTCCAGGCCCCCATAATGCCAAAATATAATCAAGTGATGACCAGGCTCTGTAGTTATTGCTAAGGTGGGGATAGCTGGGTTCCAAGAAAGGTATTACAAATACGTGACATGTGAGCTGGGCCTTCAAGGAAAAGTGTCAGTTCCCCAGACACTGGGGATTAAGCAACACGCTGTACAAACACAGGAAGAAATGAAAGGTAACTGGAAATCAGAACCTCTGACTCAAACAAGCAGCTGCTAGGCTGACACCAGGATATCTTCGAAGGCCTAGAAACGTGAATGGAGGGGACCTGACCTGAGAATAGCACCGGAGCAGGCAGACCGTGACACATGTCTGGAAGTGGAGTCACCAGAAAGTGACTAAGCTGATGGAGCCTGCAGTAGGGGAGCTGCCTCCTTTTCTTAGTTTTCATTCATAAGCTCTCTCTCCCTCCCTTCCTCCCTCTCTCTCTCTCTCTTTCAGATGAAATGGAGTGAGAGGCACGGCAAGGTGGAACTCACAACTGCCCCAAGAGAAATTAAAGATTTGGAATGACATCAGGAGATTATTGGCCAAAAGGATTTCCCTGGCCACTGTGCCGGAGGCCAGGCAGAATGCCCGAGGGCCCCTGTCCTAACAGCGACTGCAGGTTTTCCCTTCCATACCAAGCAAACTAGTAACCAAGTCACCTATCACTTCAAACCGAGTCAGCTGCAGGGTAGAAAGCAAAGCTTTTGAATAAATTATAGGAACTCTTTGATGAAGTAAATGGGCATGAGCATAAAGGGTAGCAGGTGCTTATAAAGCATCATTAATTATGCGAGCCAAAAGGGATCATGGAGTTCAAACTAATTTTAGCTGCAGAACTCATTGTTCAAACAAAATCCTCCATAGAAATCAGATATATAAAACAAATAAAAGGGAATGGATTTGGAGGAGGGAGACAGAACTTGCCTGCTCGTCCATCCCCCCATTCCTTGCAGAAGCCCCCAAGGCTCCCCGCGGGCTCAGCAGAATATGTTTCTTTTGAATCATCACAGTAGCACATGATTATGGTTTTAAAAACCCAAACATACAGAAAGGCTTATAATAGAAGGCAAGAGTCCCTCTGCCTACCCTATGCCTTATCACCCTCAGAAATTTTTTTCCCCTGAGAAGAAATGACTTTTCACTCTTTCAGCTCTTTCTGTTTTAAATCTTCTGATATTATCTTTATCACCAAATGATATGCCTGCACTTCTATTTCTTGACTTATTAAGTTTAGAAACCTTGTCCTGTTTCTGTAGTGACAAAGAAAATTTGGCTCACACTGCCACCCTCATGTCTCAATATAGATGCATCACTATTTTAGCTTAATTTTTATTTTTATCAAAGTAATACATGTAATCAGTCTAAAATTCCAACTAAGGACAAAAGTCTTTTAATGAAAAATGGAAGCTCTATCCTACCTTCCTTCTCTTCTATTCTCCCCAGTCTCTCTCCCACTACTTAGGTAGGTCAGCTTGTGGGAGAGAGGAATTGACTTCTCTGTTTAGTTTCCCTTCTTGTTTTTCTTTTTCTATGGCACTCATCACCTTTCCTAGCAAACTATATAATTTACTTATTATAGCTATTGTTTGACTTGCCTGTAAAACTGTGAGCTGGAGCAGCAATCTTGGTTATGTTCAGTGATATATCCCAAGTGCCTAGAATACTGTCCATCTCAAAAACTATTTGCTTAATTAACTAATTCCAAACAGCAAAATTCTCTGGAAAGGTGAGGGAAAGAGCCAGGTTTATTTGGGATAGGGTTAGAACCAATCATTTTACATTTGATTTGTTCTATGGGAAGGCATATAACTGAAATTTTTGGTTTGTAGATAGCACAAAATTATTCTGGACAGCAAAAGAAGACCTTCATTCAAACCCCACTTACTGACTTTGCATCTTTGGGCAAGCTGGCCCAATTGCTTTGGAAACAAAGTATCTGTTTGCTTAGGTTAGTAGAGGCTGGGTAGGAAGTTAATGTCCAGGAAGGGACTTTGCCAACACCACTCTCTCAAGGACAGCTCCTGTTGTGCAAAGGGGAGACAGGAGCGTTTTCTCCAGGACTAAATGGGCCACCGGGGGCTCCAGAACCAGAGGCCATGAGCCCAGGGCTTGGCTCTGGCACTGACAGGAAGGAGAGAACTCTGTCCTGAGTCCACCCACCCAGCATTAAGGCTCCTACCTCCCAGATGCATCTCAAAATCCAACAGTCCCAGGAAGCCTTTCTTAAATCGCCCCACATCCAACCAGAGAACTCAGTAGATGCTCTCTTATGATTTGAATCTTACCGTGCTTTGCCTGGTAAACCCCTATAAAGCTTCTGGGGTTCCTAACCATTGTCTAGGTCACAAAGCAGATTCCAGGGATTGGGATGTTTCCATAGCCTTCGGAGTTCTACCAGCCAGTGCATTATTCTCTCCCTCCATGCCCTCTATTCCCTTCTTCTGGGTTACCCAGTATTTCTCTATACCTACAGCCTCCTTGTCTAAAAAGTTTCACCTCCTCATCAAGGCTACAATATTTTCACACCCTCCTCATCAAGGCCCCTAGTTTCCCTTGGCCCAGCCCATCTCACCCCTGCGCACCCACCCAACCTTTGCCTTCTCTCCAGTTCTTTCCCTCACACCCTACATGTGGACCCCAGCCATGCTGAGCTTTTTTTTTCAGTTCCCAAGTAGGCTGTGCTCTTTCTCACTTCTGCCTGGAACACTTTCCCCTCCTCTTCACTTAGCTGAATCCTTTTAGGTCTCAACTTCAAGTTTACTTTCTTGGAGAGGGCCCCTCTTTAGCCTTGTTTAGGTGCCCCTCCTATAAGCACCCTGTACTTGCCCTATGAATAATCATACTGTTTTCGCTATTAAACTCTAACTCCCTTGAGGGCAGGAACTTTGATTTCTCAGCTGCATCCTAGTGCCTAGTTAGTGCCTAGAACATAGATGTTCTATCAATATTTCTACATCAATGTAGGATGACTAATGGGGAAAGGGGCATCTCCATTCAGTTCTCCAATATAGAGCTCCCATGCAGGGAGAGGGGCATAGTTTCAGTCTTAAAGGACAGTGCAGTCTTATTGTGGAAACTAGGCTTAGCCACCATGACAGAGCGAGCAACTGGCAAGAACTTGAGTGACCAACAGAGGTGGCGGGTGCTGTGGGAAAGTTGAGAAGGAAGCAACCCCGGTGGCCTGGTGACTGAAGCCTTGCCCTGGCCTGGAGGCTGGAGGTAGGTTCAGAGAGATGATGTATTCGATGCTTAGGGGAGGAAGCCCAGCAGGCTGGGGAAGATGGCCTGCTGAGGGTAAGGAAGGGAAGGCATCTCTGGAAATAGTAGACCTTAATGGCTGATTGGAACTATTCTATAGATAAACAATACTAACCATAATACTACGAAGAGCCTGCAAAGCCAGGAAATTAGTGGCACAGGTAATGGGAGCCCGTGAGAGAGCCAAGACAGTGAGGGGGGCATAGGAGAGCAATGTGTTGAAATGGTTTATCCACAAGTAGTCTGAGGGATGGATTAGAAGGGGAGGGACCAAAAAAGGAGCGCAGTAAGGAAGCCATTGGATAGCCCAGATGGGGGCGCATAGGTCACTGCCTAGGGATGAGGGCGAAGAGGCAATTTCAAAAAACTTTTCAAATGTAGTCACCAAAGTCTGCTACTTCTGACTGAACGTACGAGATGAAGGAGGGAGAAGTAAACAAACTGGATACAGGAATTTCCATCCATCTCATGGCCGGGGGATGCCATGGTCAGAAACCACAAAGGCAGAGGATGAGGTGGAGTCCATCCGTGTGATGTGGAAGGAGGTAGGAGAAGCTTCAGTGAGTTTTCAGGACTGAGGAGATAGTGCAATCATGGGGGTAAACAGTGGGGCAGGCTTCTATAAAAGTGTTGGCTGATGACATGAGAATTGGTCACTTGACATTGGGAGAGGGATAAAAAGAAATGAGAACAACTGACTCAGCCTCGGGCAAGATGGTGCAATTCACGTTGAAGATATCTGGGTATAAATAAATGCCAGCTGTGTCCCTCACTAACTAGGTGGCCTTGAGCAAATTACTTACCCTCTATGAACCTTAGATTCCACATCTGTAGAGTGGGAATAATAATACCTCAGTTACAGGATTTTTGTAAAGAGTAAATCATATGACCTCTGAAAAGGGTCAAGGGCAGTTCCTGGTTCTTAGACAGTGTTCGGCGAATGGTAGCTTGTAGTGAGAAGGAGTGAGTGTAAGGGGAAGAGAGGGTTGGCGGATGCAGAGCCATCACCCTAGAGCATCACAGAAGCCCAGGAAAGAAAAGTCCTTCAGAGGGTGGACGAACAGTATCAAGTATTATAGAAAGTCTAGAGGAGCTAGATTGGGCAAGAATTACATTAATGAGTCTTTAGAGAGTGAAATTTTCATGAGGACAAAAGGAGTTAATGAGCTAAAGAAAAGAAAAAAAATCAAGAAAGACTAATCAACACAAAGAGACCCTTCTCAGTCAGATGTTTTTTTTTTTTGATGCAATTTCATTGAGGTAGAGTCACACTCCATACAATCCATCCAAAGTGTGCAATCAGTGGCTCACAGTATCATCATAGTTGTGCATTCATCACCACAATCAATTTTAGAACATTTTCATTACTCCAGAAAAAACAAAAATATAAAAGAAAACCCAAAACATCACATACTCCCTTATCCCCCCATTATTAACACCTTGTATTAGTATGGTACATTTGTCACTGTTGATGAAAGAAAATTAAGATATTACTTTATAGTCCAAAGTTTGCAATAGGTATGTCTTTCCCATATACCACTGCACGTAATAGTTTCATACATGTGTTCTAGTTCATGGAAGAACCTTTTTAAATCTGTATTGTTAATAACAATCATTGTCCACCACAAGAAGTCAGATGTTTGGGGGGACTGCAAATTGCACATTACTCAATGAAAATGGTTTGGGCAATAAAGACATCTAATTAACAAAGCAACAAGTCCGGAGGGTGGCAGCTCCAGGATCAGCCCAGTGGCTCAACAATATCCCCAAGAACCCAGACTTTTTCCATCCTTCCTCTACAACATCCTAAGAACATTGACTTCTCATTCTCAGACTTATTGCCTCAAGGTTCCAAGACAGCTGCCATAGCACCAAACATCATGTTTTATATATATTTACATCCATGGCGGGAAGGAAGTGGGAGATAAATCCTTCTCAGAAACCTCTTGGCAATGTCTCTAATATCCCATTGGCCAGAACTGGATCACATGGCCACTTCTGGGTACAAGGGAAGCCAGGAAAGTATTTGGCATTACAGACTCTATAGGGGAGGGAAGCAAGGAAGAAGAGGTTGAAAATAGCCAGAGATTGGGTACACAACCAATGCTACCCGCCACCCTATTCATTTATGGATGGCCATGAGACAATGGGATCAGTATTTATGTGGAGATGAGGGGAAGAACTCATAAAGGGAAGGGCACTGAAGATGACAAGGAGGGAAGTAAGGAATGGGATCCTAAAGGAGAGAGAAAAAGCCCAGTGGTGAAAAAAGAGGGAGGTTGTATGTTTCTCTGCCATAGGTAAGAAAAGTGGAAGGAACTCTGAAGAGGGGAGAGGAATAGGACCCTTACCTTGGGGAATACACTAGAAAATCAAAGGGAACATGATGAGATCCAACCTACCCAATCAGCAAAAATTTAAAAAAGGGCTCACAAAGCAGGCATCGGGAAGCTGTGGTACAACATAAACACTGCTATGCTGCTGACAGGAGTCTCAGTAAACACAGACACTTTGGAAAACAACTTAGCGTCATCCCAAATCCAGCAACTCCACCCCTAGATTTATACCATTTCATATGTGCACTCAAAGAAAAGTTCATAACAGCACGGTCTATGAAAGAAAAAAAGAAACAAAATAAACCAAAATCCCTGGATTAGAAAATGAACAATTAAATGATGATCGATTCTACAACAGAACGCCATACAGCAGCAACAATATGCAGGAATCTCAGGAAAATCATGTTGAACAGAAAAGCAAATGGCAGAAGGACACATACAGTGTAGCTGCATTTATATAAAGTGCAAAAACATACAAAACCTAAAATAATGTTACTTAGAGCATATAAAATACAGGTGGCAAACTATAAAGAGAAGCAAAATAAATAAATAAGCGTAAAATTCAAGGAAAATGTTAGTCCTGGGCGAGGCAGAGGAGGGGCCCACAGGTCACTTGCGAGGGGAATGGATGTTCTCACTCTGAGACTGAGCAGTGACGGCACACGTGCTCTCTGTGCTCTTAGTCTTTACACTTCATGCACATTCTAGAAATTTCATTTGTACCCACTGAATAATTAAGACAATTAAAAATTATGCGAAGAGAGAATCCAAGCGAGCTGAAGGCGCTTGGGAGCCTGCGGAGCTCAGACCCCACAGCCTGGGCTGCTTAGGGGTGAAATCTGACCAGTCCAGTCTGGGAATCAATTTCATACCCTGAAACTGGAGGATGTTCTGAGATGAACTATCTGAAACAATGCAGGAACCGGTGAATGGAGAATACCCCCCATTTGTGGGGGCGGGTGGGGGTATTATTTGGGGGGGGGATACGGCGGGGACCCGAGACGTTAGGATGCTTTTCCTTGAGGCAGTAGTGATAAGAAGAATTGCTCCCTCCATGGAGTCCTTGCCATGTATGGCCCAGGAATAACATTGCACATAGATCTCATTTAGGTCCCTCAGCACGCTTAAAAGGAAGGGTTCCTAGCCCCACTTCACAGAAGAGAAGACTGAGGCTTACCTAAGTCAAGTCACTCACTCGTGGCCACACAGCGAGTTCTTGGAAAAGTTCGGCGCTGAGAATGTGTCATTTCCTCCCCCTGGCCTGCAGGCCACGTGCAATCCAGGCTCTTTTCCTTCAACATTCCATCCCCTCTTCCAGGAACCCACTTCCGGGAATCCTTCCCTGGCAGGCCCTTCCCACTGCTGGGCTGCAGCTTCAGTGCCACCTGCTCAGAGAGGTCTTCCCTGACCACCCCAAGTAAAGCGGGGCCTCTGTTACTGTCACCACCACCCCACACCCTGTCTCCAGCCTGCCTGGAAGTCAACTGTTCATGCTGATCTCCTGCCTTTCCTGTTCTTTCTTTCTCACATACTAGAACATATGCTCCTTGAAGGCAGGGGCCAACTTCCTCTGTTGTTACCACAGTTTCCCTGATGCCCAGCTCCAGCGCTCACTGAATAATTAATTAAGATAATTATTATCATCTTAATGAGAAGAGCGAGAGGAGACTGAGAGGAGAGGCATGGAGCCAGATTCAATCCCCTCCCCCATCAGACAGTGTTCCATCTACACGTCCGAACCCAGCAGGGCACTGCCTCCCAGACCCAGATCTGGGCAGCCTGGGACGGGAGGAGTAGGAGCTCCTGGGAGGTCCAGCTATTGGTAGCAGGGCCCGGCTCTGCCCAGCAGGGCCACTCCTTCCCTCTCCATCTGCTCCTAATGAGAGTTTCCTGGTTGCAGCATTGGGCTCTTGGCAACCACCATTCCAGAAAGATACCCTGAAATTGGAGGATGCTCAGAGATGAACTATCTGATATGATGCAGGAACAGGTGAAATGGAGTAATTATAACAGGGGAAATGAGCCACACTCGGCTTTGCCAAATTAAACTGAAGAGGATAATTGCCTGCAAAGCTCCAAAGGGTGTGAAGCCCCATGAGGGAGGGGAAGTGATGGGGATGACATGAGAGGGGATAATTATGTGAAATGGAATGAGATAAATCCTTAGGAATTTTAGGCTTCGTGACAGGAATGATTTCCCCCCCATAAAAGCGCTGAAGTGGGGCAACAGTTATCTAAAGGAAGGAGTAGGGCACCACCGCTAATGGCCTTTAAGCCCAACTTAAGCCAAGCCCAGGAGACTCACCAAGTAGAGCAGGGTTTGTTCTGGAAGGTTGGGGTCAGGTGCTAGAAATATAGAGGTAATCTGACGGCAGCGTGGTATCAGGGCCACTTGCAGAGGCTCTGCAGAGAGAAAGTGCTGGGTTCCAGTCCCAGCAGGCAGCTTTCCAGCCCTGTGGCCTGGGGCATGTGGTGCAACATCCCAGGGCCTCAGTGACTGCATCTTTGAAGTGGTGACATCACCTGTATTGCAAAGTTATCACAGTGATTAAATGTGATGCTGTACGTAAGCATTGTCCCAGTGCTGGGTAGACAGAACGCCTGGTTAGTTAAAACCCTAAAAATCCTCACTGGATTTTGCTCGCATCTCTGATCCATGCTAGGGGGAGGATACAGCCGGATCCCTGGCATCCCAAGACTTTTGGTTGCCTCTGAGGTGCAACTTCACACAGGATCCACTTGGGAAGTGTTGCAACGAAGGCAGTAGCAAGTTTCAGAGCAGATATCACAGCCCGTAGCAAGGTGAGATTTCCAAGAGCTGGGAACTCTCAGTAGGAAAGCCTGGTTAGGCAGGTTCCTCCACATCTTCCCATTCTTTACTTTCAAGGCAGGGGAAGCCAGCCCAGCTCCAACCTTTTGCTAGCACATCAGGATCCAGGCCCTCTGGCCTTAGGACCTCTTGCCTTTGTCCTTTCCTGCCTCCACTGAAGAGATAAGGAATTGTTTGTGAGCATTTTTGCTAGAGCAGGTTTGCGAAAGACTCAGTGCCTAGTTCAAAAAGCATGTTAAGATTGCAGAGATGGATGCAGTCATCTCCAGTAGGTTGGGGGAAAGGTGAGTGCTTGGCTGGGGAGCACCACGAAGGTAGGAGGAAGCCAGGAGCACCAGGCTAGATGTACAGCCAGTAGAGGCTCTGGGTCAGCCCAAGGTTGGGGTCGGGACGCAAGTGATGCTGGTATCCTATCTGTAGCCCCCAAAACTTACTCAGCTCCCAAATTCTTGGAA
Source organism: Myrmecophaga tridactyla (assembly GCA_004026745.1). NCBI lineage: Eukaryota > Metazoa > Chordata > Mammalia > Pilosa > Myrmecophagidae > Myrmecophaga > Myrmecophaga tridactyla. Next base: position 28,075 of record PVIY010014896.1, read on the forward strand.
TGAAAACAAGGGAGGTTTTGGCCTTTCCCAGCCAGCCACATAAGAAGCCAGTATCACAAGAGAAGCATGCATACCAAAGTGCTAAATGGGATAAAAAGGGATAATCCGCAATTCTTTTTTGGTGGGGAGGGGATGCTCCTTGGGGTCAATGGTTCTTATTGATCTCCCTTAACTGATCTGACATGGACATGCAGGTCAAGACGTGGAGGCAAGAGATGAGAGTCTGGTTCCCCATGGATTCCCCAGCACATTGGCAGTCCTGGCTGGTAGACAAGGGAGTCAGAAAACCCAGGTTCAAATCCCAACTCAGAACCTCTTTTGTTGCTTGGATGTGGCCTCTTTCTCCAGGCCAACGCTGCAAATAAACTCACTACCCTCCCCTCTAAGTGGGACATGATCCCAAGGGTGTAAGTCTCCCTGGCATTATGGGACGTGACTCCCAGGGATGAACCTGGCCCTGGCATCGTGAGATCAAGAAAGCCTTCTTGACGGAAAAGGGAAAAAGAAATGAAACAAAGTTTCAGTGGATAAGAGATTTCAAATAGAGTTGAAAAGTCATTCTGGAGGTTACTCTTTTGCAAGCTTCAGCCAGATATTGCAAATTGCTACAGTATGCCATGCCCCAACCAACAGTATTCCTGAAAACCCTAAAGGATACCCTGGGCTGTATCTAAGACTCTATAAATGTTTTACTTAGTAAGTTTATTTTTTCAGAAACTTAAGGCGTCCAGATTGTTCCTAAGCCAGATAAGCCCTGAAACCCAGAGGTCCCAGTCTCTCCAAGAGCATCACCCCGGTTCATTCCTCTACCCCAAAGGTCAACACCCCTTTCCATCATGAAGAAACTAAAATGGTCACTGCCCAAGATATTCGTGAAGATTGAGAGAAAGATCAAATGACAGGGAAGAAGTGTAACTAAGAAATTAGGATTTCACAAATGATTATGACCACTGACTCATGCCATAGATATTTCTTTTCAGTTTCTAGTTTATCAGAATAGCCAGAAGAAAATGGCTGAAATTGTTGAACTGTCACCCAGTAGCTTTGACTGTCTAACTGTAGAGTTTTTATCATGTAACTGTGTGATTGTAAAAATCATATGACTTTATCCAATGTATGGATAGATGGGTGATAAAATAAAGACATGCATGAAAAAATATATATGGGGGGAAATACCCTACGTAAACTATGGACAATGGTTATAGTACTACTTTAATAATCTTTCATCAGTTGTAACAGATGTAACTACTGTTAATAGTAGATTAACAAAACAAGTGTTACCGTAGGTTGTAACAAATTTTCCACACCAATGCAAGCGTGGGTGGGGGGGATGGTATATGGGAATCCTGTATCTTATGCATTATTGTTCTGTAAACCCACAAGTTCTATAATGCAAAATTTTTTTAAAAAATACCAGCTCAGTCCCTTACAAGCTGTGTGACATGGACAAGTCACAGCCCCTTTCTGGACCTCAGCTTTTCCATCATTAAAAGAGGGGGATGGGCCTCATGACCCTTAAGGGGTCTCCTGGGCCTGACACGCCAAGGTTTACAAATTCTCCTGGCCTAGAGCTGCCCTGCGTGTCTAGATTTCTCTGCCTTATAAAGGTCATTTTGCACACCGGGCAGCAGGAAATCAGAAACGTCACCAGATCTCTGTGAACTTGAAGTTGCTGAGCATCAGATGCGCAGGGATTCCCACGTGAACTCCAGGGCAGCCCACGTCATCCGGGGCCCTGCCTGGTCAGGCAGAAAGAGCACGCTGGGTGGGTTCTCCAAGAACTTTAGCCATGGTTAGGGTCTATCCATGACCCTAGTTCTGCTTGGAGAGCCAAGATCAAGCCGGAAGCCAGGTCTCAGGAGGAGGAGCCCCAGAGGGCCCTCTGGCTGCTCCAGTTTCCGCGAGGACCGGGAAGGATGGATGGGCACTCAGCAGGCAGCAGATCACACCCATGGTGTCGAGCCGCAGTCTCACCCGCATTTGTTGAACCTTACTCTGCGCCAGGCCCAGAGCTAAAAGCCTCACATACCTCATCTCTTAATCCTCCCAGCCACCCTGGGAGGGAGGTGCTGCCTTTTGCTGCGCTCGTTTTACAGATGGGCAAGCAAACTTGCCCACGGTGACACAGCTAAATAATAAAGTCTGATTGCACACCCCAGTTTGTCTAGTGCCAGATCTTGTCTTCTTTTCAGTGATTTTCCACTCTTCTAGTGTTACCGGACAAAGGCAGTAGATTCTTCTGCCCGACGCACTCGATAAGCAATTCCTGAGACACGGGGGTTTCAGAGAGAGAAAGAGGTTATTACTAGGCACGTGGTAGGACAGCGGATGGTCTAGCGGTTCAAAATCTGTCTTCCCGAGTTTAGGGGGTTCAAAGTTTTTAAGAATTTTAGCAAAGGGAGAGGAGGGCATTTTGAATACCAACTGCAAAGCAGAAAAGGAGACAGTGTTATCATTTCAATAGGAGAACCTAAGTTGAAAGGAGGGGAGGCAGAGCTATCATTTCAGGACTAAAGGTGTAAACCAAAAGGAAGGAAGACAAGCTATCTTTCAATAGCAGAATCTAGCTGATATGATTTACAAATGTCCAGGTCTGAGGCTAGTTAGTGGCTGATTCAAATTCTTCATTAGCATCAGGGCCTTTGCCCTACAAGAATGACAGATAAAGTGGGTAACATCTCTTACTGTCGCAAAGGCACAAGACAAGGGCTTTTACACTCAGTTCTGCTATCAGGGCCGCTGAATTATAGTTCACAGCTTTCATGTATTCCCCTCTGTCTACTCCAATACCCCAGAAAGCAAAGAGGAATATCTAATGATTCAGTAATCAAAATCATCCCTTAAAGCTTGATTTCTCCATCACACTAGTGGCAATTCAGAGAATAAGGTCAGCCTATTCCAAACCCTTACCCCTGCCACCGGGAAGTTCCATTAGCCACACTCCTCAATTAAAAGGAGGGATCTCCTGAAGGTCCCAAAAGAAACACAATAGAAAAAAGAATGTCAGCTATTCCAACAAGCTTTTGGCAAACAGGACATGGGGCAGACGAAGCTTGGTAAGACCTGGGTCTGTTGGGAAGGCAAGGTATCTGAGCAACCCCTGAGGAAGGCTCCAGCCTAGAGAAGGGTCATCTTTTAAAGAGCTTGGCAGAGGCGGGGCCCAGCCCAGCAGAGTGACCAAGTCACTGTGTACTTGCTCCCAGGCCCGGACTCAGCCCAGTAGCGTGTCAGGAGCAGCTTCCTGGGGCAGGAAGGCTTTGGAGAGAGGGCCTCAGAATGGGGTTCCAAGCAGGTGGGGGGGGACTGCAGCTGAGACCTCTGCTCCCAGGGTTCAACTCAGGCCACACAGGCTCCAGGGCTGCCAGGCACTGGGCTGCTGTGGGAACTGGGATAATTCTCAGGAGTAAGACAGTAAACAGGCTACCAGCCATCTGCCTCCGATGCTCCAGCAGGGAAGGAGCCCCACAGCCAGCAGAAGGGGCTGTTTGAAACAATCGGGGATGCCTGCAGGGAGGGACAAGCCTATCAGCTAGAAGCCGGCAGCTCCTAGGTTCCTGTTGAAGAAATGGGAGGGGCTGGAGGCAATGTCTTTCCCAAGAAGTAAGGTGAGCTCGGAGGCCCCTGGTCATGGGCCCAACCACACCCAGCAGGGGAGCTGGCTGAACCTGTCCTCCGTGTGGCAGGATGAAGCCTGGCCAGGGCCCCAATCATAGGTAAAAATTACAACATATATTATTAAGAATCAGCTCTGTACTAGGAGCTGGGGACACAGCCGGCTACAAAACAAACAAAAATTCCTGTGTTCCCCGGACCCTGCACTTCCCCCTAAAAAAAATAATTCCTGCCGTCATAGGGATTAGACTCTAACGACAGTAACAAGCAATTATCAATATATAAATGTATTAAGAAGATTGTAAGTGCTGGGAGGGATATAAAGGAAGGAAGGAAAATAGGGAGTTCTGGGGTTGGATAGGGGCTGATTGGCCAGAGAAGGCCTCGCAAACGAGGTGATGTATCAGTAAAGATCTGGAGGAGGTGAGGGAGTGAGCCATGTGGCTATCTGGGGAAGAATGAGCCAAGCAAAGGGAAAAGCAAGTGCAAGGGTCCTGGGGCAGGAGCAACTTGGCATGTTCAAGGAATGGCAAAGAGGTCAGTGTGGCCAAAGCAGAGTGACGGAAGGGGAGCAGCGACAGAGATGTGGGTAGAGAGTTTAGGGGAAGGTATAGAGGTCTTTACCGTGAGTGAGATGGGAGCCCCTGGAGGCTTGGGAGCAGAAGGACATGCATTGCCATATGCTTTAATGGAATCGCACTTTTCACTGTTTGCTGCTATGTTGAGAATAGACTAAAGGAGTACTAGGAAGGCCAGTTATTATTATTGTTACCATCGACATCGACAACCACCACCACCACAATAGTAATCAGTTATTGAAACTGCATCATGCCCAATGCCACCTTTTTTTTCCCCATCATCTAGTTTAAATTGCCCAACAACCCCGTACAGAGGGCCTTATTTTTCCCATTTTCCCCACTTTACAGCTGAGGAAACTGAGGCTCAGGCAATGTCAGAAAATCACACAGAACCACCCCAACTGCCCTGCCTACCTATCCAGCCCCGCTCCATGCCACCCCACTTCTCACCTGCCCCGTCCTCCAGCCCCAGGAAGCTACTTTTACAGTTTCCCCAACTCCATACACCCTTTCAGGCATCAGAGCTTTTTTATGCGTTGGGACAGCTCTTCCCCAACCCCTGCCACACAAATTCCAACTTGTCCTTTGAGAGCTTTGCCTGACTGTCCCCTGCATGGGGCTCAGACCCTCTTCCCTGGACAGATCCCGGAGATGCTCTCTGCAAGCTCCCACACGGGGCAAGAGCCAGGGGGCAAAGATTGTTCGCCTCCATCTCTCAGCCATCAGCTTCAGAACCAGGCAGCCTTCGGGAAAAAGTTGTACCAGGTCACCCTAGAATTCTCCCATGAAATTTTCCTCTGATTCACATTTCTTTCATGCACACTCATTACATGTCTGTACCCTTCACCTGGGACGAACATCATGTGCAGAGCACTGGGTGCCATCCTACTTCAGCAGAATGATGCTGGCACCAGAAGAGGAGGCCTGCCAGGTAGAGGGAACGACACGGACTCTAGAACCAGCCAGGTGCCTGTTAAAATGCCATTCTGCCTCTTGTCAGCTAAGGCTGTGAGTAGATCATTTAACTTAAGCCATTCTGTCTTCATCAGAAAACCAAGGCAAATGATAGCCTCTTGCATGGGTCTCATGAGGGCTGGACGGGGTGAAAATGGCATGCCTGGCACTAGGTATGGCCTCAGGAGAAGCCATAATGCCCCTTTGCCCACTCCATGTCTAACCCCAGGCCCATCCTCAGAAGTGTCTTTTCCATTAACATTTGGCCACCATGCTCTTGGGAAGCCTAGGACTGCTCAGGGACTTTTGCAATAATTAATCTGGAACCCCCTTCCAACCTCAGGCCTAGTACTCCATCCCCTCGGAGCCCCATCTTGCAGTGGCCCCCAGCCTGTCCCCACTGCTTGACGGCAGAGTGATGTCCACATGCTCACTCACTCACTCCCACCCATCACCCTAGGCTCCTTGCTTTGAGGCCTTTCCTCCTGCTTGGCCAAGCTAGCCACACTTCCAGACATTAAAAGGAGGCAGCACCATGGTCCCAGGAGACTGCACAACAGCAGAACAGGCCAGGACAATGTTTGCTGCCAGAAACTAGGCAAATACCCAGGCTTCTGTGCTTTCAAGGTATTGTAACATGTCAGGTCGTAGAGGACTTAAAGACCCAACTTCTCATTTCACAAATGAGGGGCCCAGCTAGGGTAAGGGACCAGCTGAAAGTCACACAGCAACAAGGCACAGCAGGACTCTGAGCAGGGCTGCAGACTCCCCTGCGACCACACTCTTCCCATGGCTGCAGGGCCTCTCCTCGGAGTCTGCGTCTGAACAGACTAGCCGACAGGACCAGAGCGGCTTGTTGAAGGCCCTCCAGTTCTGTCTGCTTCAGAAGACACCCAAAATCCTTTTGGTATTTTCATTCCAAGCAGCAGTTTCTCCAGTGGGCTTCGAGAAAGCCATTTGTCCGGGTTCTGTGGTGGCTGCCAAGTCCATTGACTAACCTCCCTATTCATGGTCTCCTGAGGTTATTGTTTGTTCTTGGTCTATTGATTGTTGCTACATCAGTGGTTACAAAGTACTCGAAATCTAAATGTCGTGACGCAGGGGCGAGGTTAAGGGAAGCTGGGATACATTTAGTCCCAGCCTTTTGAGGTCAGCACCTCAGAATCACAGGCCCTCAAGGCTGACACGAAGCACAGAGGTCACCTAGCTCAGTGACCCCTAGCCCCCACCCCTGGGGGTCAGCTTGGTGGTGCCCAGGATTGTGCATTATTTACAAACTCCTCCAGGGATTCTAATGCACTGCCACACTTGGGAATTACTGATCTAGTACGGCCTTTCGCTCAACAGGAATCTCTTCAGTTATTCATTCAGGGACAGGGAGCTCCCTGCCTCATGAGTTACAAATGCTCCAACAGGAGAGCACGAGCTATGCCAAGTTGAAGTCAGCTTACAGGTCCTGGGTCCGCCTTTGAGGCCACACAAATCAAATGTCTCTTCTTCTTTCAGGGGCAACAGTCAGGTCTGCCCAAGCACATCCTGGAGACCCCTGGCCTGCAGTTTGCTCTCCCTGGCCTGGGGACTCCAGGTGTCCACCTGGCCCTGCCTGATGAGAGTCTCCTTGCCCCGCACGTGGAACTTCCTATGTGGGGGACGGCTCCTCCTCCTGCCCCATACCCCAGTGCCCGTCTCCAGTTGTGGGAACATCCAGCCACACTCACTCACACAGCCAGGCACTGGGCTGAGCACAAGGGAGGACGATGTCCCCAGAGCAGGACCTAGTCGGGCCTTCTCTGATCAGTGGCATCTGGTGCCATCTTGCCAGTTTTAGATCTTTCCAAATAGAGAAGACAGAAAAATGATCACTTCTCCCCAAGATAACTGGGCTTGAAGTGAGAACACCTGAGTTCTCATGTGAGCTCTGCCACTTCCGGCTGTATGACTGTGGGTGAGTCACTGGCCCATCTGGTGATTGAGTTGTGTGGGGGAAGTCAAACAAGCGTCACACCTACAGTGCCCTTCTCTATCTCTGTTTCCCGCTTCTGCCCCGACCCACTGCCACTCTCCCTCTCTGGTCCTTGGGATGCCTGGCACTCACAACTACAGCCCTGGCACTCACAGCTGCAGCCCTGGCACACACAGCTGCAGCCCTGGTACACACAGCTGCAGCCCTGGCACTCACAGCTGCAGCCCTGGCACACATAGCTGCATCCCTGGCACTCACAGCTGCAGCCCTGGCACTCACAGCTGCATCCCTGGCACACACAGCTGCAGCCCTGGCACTCACAGCTGCATCCCTGGCACACACAGCTGCAGCCCTGGCACTCACAGCTTCAGCCTTGGCACACACAGCTGCAGCCCTGGCACACACAGCTGCAACCCTGGCACACACAGCTGCAGCCCTGGCACTCACGGCTGCAGCCCTGGCACACACAGCTGCAGCCCTGGCACAGGACTTCAACATGTGACCAACTCAGCCTCTAACTGATAGAACCAACTAGCAGCAGCCACGCCTTATTGAAAATATGCTTGCATGGGGGTGCCTAGCATGGTGCCAGGTGAAGGGCTGCTCAATAAGTATTGGTGGCATCAAATTTAGGAATGCCAACCTGTGCCCACCAAGTAGGATAAAAAATTTAAGAGCCAGAGTAGACCCTAGAACTCAGCTGCTCAGCTGCCCTCATTTTACCAGTGAAGGTCCTGAGGCCCGGAGTGGGGGAAGTGACTCACCCTGGGTCACACTGCGAGTTTAGCCCATACTGGCTCAGTTTCCCCAGTCCGTGGGAGGCTGGGGCGCTGACACTGGCGTAGCTAAAAGGAGGACTCTGTGGTGTCCGAAACTGCTTCAGTGCCAACTTTCAAATGTGGACCACGCTCCCTCCCAGCATCCTGGCCCTGGCTCCCTACCAGCCCTGGACGGCTTGGAAGCCCTTGGGCCCTTGGTGGCTGCCACCTGTTCACAGAATGTGGGAAGCGTGGGGGTGAACAGCCCACTTCCCTCCGCCAGGTTATTTACAGAGTTTTGGGATGAGTCAGGCGCAGAGCTGCCCAGCACTGGCAGGGACTATTCCCGTGGAAAAGCTATAAATGATGAGGGCTCTGGAATCCCACCTCCATCTGGAATCCTGCCCCAACCCATTAAGGCCTGCTCTGCCTGGAGAGCTGGAGGCAGGAGGCTGGGACTGGCAGGAGTCCGTGGGGCTGTCAGGAGCAGGGAGGTGAGCCCCAGCAGGCTGGTCTTGTGATGACAGCTGGGGGAAGCCCCGGCAGGGGCCAGAGGGCCTCAGGCAGGCACCACCCAGCCACAGACCAACATCCCCTTCCTGCCAGTCCAACTCCCCCTGCACCTCCCAATCCAGACAGACAGACAGACAGACAAACAAAGAGACTGGCCCCACCCCATGCCCTGGATGCTGGCTGCTCCCTCCTCCACCAGCAGACCCAGCTATTTATAGCTCTCTGGAAAGGGTGCCTGAGCCTCCAAGCCTCTCCCGCCTCCTGCTCCTGGCAGCACTCTAATTACTTCTTCAGCTGGGTGCCACCCTGGCCGGGGCCACCATAAATAAGAAAATGCACCTGTGCTCACACTGGCTTCCCGTGGCACAGCCCCGGTGCCCCTGCAGAGAGAGCATCCACCCCTGGGCCAGGTCCTCGGGGCCTGGACACCGCCACCACGCGAGTCGTTTGTGATCCTCAGCTGAGGGCGTGAGGGGCCAGCCTCAGCCACAGCCCTACAGGGGGCATGTGTTCGTGCAGCAAACCTACCCTGTGCCTGGCCCGGAGCCCACTCTGCGGGGGCGAGGAGCAGGGAGGGACCCAGATGCACCAACGCTGTCCGCCCTCAAGGGAGACAAAGGCATAAACAACTCATTATGCAGGGAAAGGGGATGAATAAGTGCTAAATTAAGATACAAACTGCGGGCCCTCGATTCTTCTTGCCTGTGGGGTGTTTTCTTAGTATAAAAGCAATTCATATACGTTTCACAAAAATTTATAAGCACAAATAACAAAAAGAAAATGACGATACATTCATGATTCAATCACCCAAGGACAACCCCGTCCCTACCTGAGGCCCAGACTTCAAGATTTTTAAAACAGGACAAAGGCAAGCTTCAGACATAAGGGGCTTTTCTCCAGGAACCCTCAGCCTGGCTCTGGAACAGTCCCTGGAGCAATCCAAATTCAAGAGATATGGATAGAAAGATTTCAAAGCAAAATAACATGGATAGTATGAGCTGTTGATGCAAAAAAAAAAAAAAAAAACTGTATAAATGCCTAGAAAACAACTGGAAGGAGCTACAGTAAAGGTTTACCACTGGTCAGCCACAGGGAAGAGAATAGGATGGGGGTAGGGGAGCAGATAAAAGAGATGTTTTTTGCTTCTAGAAATTTCTTTATTGTTTGAATTGTTACAATAAATAAGCATGATTTTATACACAATTTTTAAAGCTTTATATTAAAACTTGTTTTAGTGGCTCAATAAATAATTTCCAGATTTTCTATTGATGTTGTATCCTCTTTGCACAGGAGAATATTACCATCTTAAAACTAAAGGGAGTGTGGAATGAGAACTGTTAATAACCTGCTACTGTGGAAACAGCAGCACCTACTTTTAAAATGGACTTAATACAGGCATATCTGTATAATCAATTAGGTAAAAATAAAAATATTTTAAGTTGTTTGACCAAGTGTTTGCAATTTTTAAAATGTTATTACATTTTTAAATGCCCTTGTAAGGGAAATATTAAACTTGGCATTTTTTTGGTTAACAACAACAACAACAAAAAAAACTAAAGGGAGTAGCAAAAATATGGCAAAATGCTAACAGTTGGTAGACCTGGCTATCTGGGTAAGCATATTTTGGAGCTCCATGTATTATTTCTGTATTCTTTTCACAACCTTCTTGTAAGTTTGAAATTATTTCAAAATTAAAAAAAAAAAAACTGAAGGGAGCCCCCAAACTTGGCCCTCAGCCCGTCTCCTGAGAGGTCAGCACTATTATCCCACGTCTTTACATGAGAAAACCCAGGTTGGCTGTGAAACGGGGGCAGGGCTGGGACTCGAGGCCCAAGCGGTGAAGGTGGGGCTGCAGCTACCCAGGGCCCCTCCGCCCACACCGGCCCCCCGGGAAGGCCCCTGTGCAGGCAGGTGAGCGGAGGGGGCGGACGAGGGAGAATGAAGGGTGCAGGCTTCGGGGGCGGAGGCAGAAGGAGCGGACCCCATCTCTATCCATAACCCTAAGCCCTCTCCTGCCCTTCTTGTAGGCAGCATATAATTGAGTCTTGCTCATTTATCTAATATGACAACCTCCAAATGGTGTCGCCTGTCCTCTGGCTGGCTGAAGCCCCCCTGTCCCACCCTCACCTCCTGATTAGGGAGTGTTCGGGGCTCGGGCGCGAGCCTGGACTGCATAGGTCCAAGCCCTGACTCAGGCGTTAAGTGGTTCTGTGAGGTTGGATCGCCTTTTCCTGTCTCGGACGTGAGATGATGTTACCAAGTCCCAACTGAGTAAGAGTGACAAGGAGAATGCTCAGAAAGGACTCAGCACAGTACGCACTCGCTTTCTGCTGGGGTCACGGAACTGAGGCTCGGTCCCATCCTGCCCCTCGTCCCGCAGCCGAAGGGGACCTCCAGGGGTCAGTGAACTCCCCAAGTCCAGAGAGTGCCAGCCACGCCACTAGAGCACAGTTTCTCGGCCCCGCCTGCCCCAGCTAGCCCTCCCCTGTCCTTCTCGGAGCTGCTGTCTGCTATTTCCTTTTCTTTCCTGAGTTCTTTGAATTAAAAAGCCCAACTTCTGCCACCTGGCTCTTTAAAAGGCTCCCAGTGGACCTACTTCTAGTAATTAAAATCCAGTTGCACCGGTATCATGTTTTACAGTCTCCAAAGCACTATCCCAGGTATGGCCTCACTTGGTCCTTACCAGAAAAGAAGCAAGTATCATCATGGTATATACATATATATACATGAATGTGTGTGCATTTCCCTGGGAATATTCTGTGTTCTGAAATCCACTTTATCTGATACTAATATTCCAGCTTTTGTTTGACTAAAGTTAGCACAGTATATCTTTTCCATTCCTTTACTTTCCACCAAATTTTGTCTTTTTATTTAAAGTGCCTTTCTTGTAGGCAGCATCTAATTGTGTCTCGCTCATTTATCTAATATGACAATCTCCAAATGGTGTTCAGGCCATTTACATAAATGTGATTGATATGGCTAGCTTTGAGTCTGTCATCTTGCTATTTGTGTTCTTTTTGTTCCATCTGCTTTGTTGCTGTTGTTTACTTTTCCTCTTTTTCTGCCTTTTTTTGGACTGAGTGTTTTTATGACTGCATTTTATCGCCTCTGTTGGCGTATTAGCTGCAATTCTTTGTTATTTTACTGGCTGCTTTAGAATTTATGGTCGCCTTGAACTTGGTAGATCTACCTCCAAGTGACACTGTGCCACTTCACATGGAACGCAGGAGCCTTACCATGGTCTACTTCCACTTCTCCGCCCCAGCCCCGGCTCTCCCTCTCCGTGCCATGGCCTAGAAACTCTCTCAAGGCAGCATGCAGGGGCGACGGCAGAGCTCCCTGCGGTGGCTGAAATTGTGTCTTGAAAACCATTGTTTCCTACAGTTGGTCTAGTTTGTTTGCCTGTTTGTTTACCTTGACAGTTTCAGGCAGGAGAATGAATCCAGTCCCTGTCATTCCATCTTCACCTGCAGCAGAAGTCCCCAAGGCATGTGTGGTACGTGAGGGAAGCAGGGCTCAGGAGCTAAGCCCTTTGTCCGAGGAGATGTTGGAAGCGAGGGGCCAGGGCAGACCAGTGCTCTCTCCCCTGCCCCACCGCCCCTCCCTGAATTGCCCTGAGAAAGCAGACAGAGATGTCAGCACAATAAAGGGGGCTCTTGCCACCACAGCAAAAAGCTGCTCAGTACCGTCACCTGCTTTGGAAGCCAGTGTGACAGCTGTTTTACAGGAAGCTACCCATTCAATAGCAACTTTCAGCATCTTCCAAGCCTCACCTTAAATGCTCCCTCTGCATCTTCAGAAGCCCTCATGGGTGTTCCTGCAGTGTTTGCCGTCTGCCAGGATGTAGGGATCTGCCAGGGATGCGGGGATTGGCTCTCCACAAAGGTACGCAGTAACCACAGGACAGTTTGACTGATGGGACAAAGTCTCCCCCAGTTACCCCCATGACTGTTTTCTCATTGAACCTAATGACCTAATTAGTGGAATTGCAGCAACTGTGTATATGTGGGAGCTGATCTGGGGACAGGAATGGGTCCCTGCCTTTTATCACATTACTCTGTTTTAGGTCCAGGGGCCCATTTGGCCTAAAGAGAGCAGGAGACATAGTGGTAATTTTCCCTAAAATCTTTTGGGTTCAGGCCAGGCTCGAGACCAGAATCTGATGGGGGAGGGAAACTAGACTAAGCAGCCACCTCCTCCCCATCCTCTCTCCTGCAGGCAGAGAAGAGTTGGGGAGCTTAATGTCTTCCCAAGCCCTCTCCCCCAACTGGCACCAGACATATTTTGTTAGGTAAATCAGTCAAAAAACAACAGTGCTGGCTTTCATTCCTACTAGCTGCTTGTCACGTCAATTTCATCTAAAGCCCTGTGCTAGTTTGCAGCTGTTATGTACCCCCAGAAAAGTCATATTCTCTCACTCCTGATCCAATTTTGTGGGGCCAGACCTATTATTACGGATGAAAACCTTTGATTAGATTGCTTCTATGGAGACTGACCTGCTCAATTGTGGGTGTGATTAGACGGATATGTGACCCCACACATTCAAAATGGGTCTTGCTTAATTTACTGGAGTCCTTTAAAAGGGGAAACTTTTTTGGAGAAAACTCAGATGCAAAGACACAGACGTTGGGAATGTAGAAACCCCAGGAGATGCCAGGAGTTGACAGAGCCAACATAAGCTAGACAGGAGCCAGAGCCGACATAGATGCAGATGTTTGGAGATGCTTGGAGTATGGATAGAAAAAGAAGACACCTAGACAAGGACGTTTGGAGATGCAGAGTCCAGCAGACATTGCCAAGTGCCTTCCCCTGAGATGCTAAGCAAGCTAGAAGCCAAAAAGATCCACAGGGTCCAGAGAGCCCTTTGAAACCAGAAGCCAGGAGAAAATGCAGATGCCAACCACATTCCTTCCCATGTGATAGACATCAGCCTTTCTTGACTCAAGGTATCTTTTTCTGGATGCCTTAGTTTGGACATTTTTGTGGCCTTAGAACTGAAAAGGCAATCCATTTCTGGTATATTGCAATCTGGCAGCATTAGCAAAGTAAAACATGCCCCAATCGAGAATCTGGCTCTGCTCTTTATAGCTGGGACACAGGCAACACCCTTAACCTGGCCAAAACTCAGTCTCCTCATCTGTAAACTGAGCCTGATCACATCAGCTTCCCAGGGTTGTTGATTGTTAGTACAAACAATTTTTTTTAATGTATTTGGCATAAACTGGTAACTTGAATATCAAGTTTCTTTCCTTTATCCTCGGGGCTCTTCAGTTTGCTATAGGTTTTCTTGTCTGGCCCATAGACGTCTGCATCATGCGTGTTAGTCTGCCACTCACAACCAAATCCAAGTAAATAGTGAACAGCACCCAACACTGCACCACTGTGTATCAGAGGTTCGCAAACTTTGCTGCACGTTAGAATCACCAGGGGAGCTTTTAAAAATCCCAGTGCCCAAGCTGCACCCCAGATCCATTTAATCAGAATCTCTGGAGGTAGAGTCTAGACATCAGTATTTTTTTAAAGCTCCCCAAGGCCTTCCAATGTGCAGCCAAGGTTGAAAGCAGTGAACTTGCCCAAGAGGTCCCTGAATGCCCTCACTGACCCACCCTCTCCTCTTTTTCTACCATCCAAGCACCATGTCTCAAGCTCCCTAAAGAGCAATAAGCAGGGGTGCAGGGCTGGGATTAGGGTGAGGCAGAAGTTAAGGAGGTATTCTTTTTCAGGTTCTTGCACAACCCTCCTTAAAGTCTACTCCTGAGGCACCTCACTCTTAAGGAGGCCTTTGTCTCAGGTTTTGCCAGCCCCCACCCAAACTTCCAATCCTCTTCCTTCTCCACACAGAGCCATGACTCCAGCTCCCTGGCCAGAGCCCAGCAAACTTCAGGCCACCTGGCTGACAAACCCATCCAAAGGAGCGGAGACAGGAGGCCCTTAGCTGCTGGCCAGCCACTGTCCCACTCCTTGGTCTGTGAGATTTGTTGAAAGACGGCATCTTTTCCTTTTGAAAGATTTTATAACAAAGGCTTAAAGGGGTCATCACAGGAGGATGTCACATGTAGGGAATGTTCTACCCCTTTGCTGGCACCTGCGTTCTCTGCAGCCAGGCATGGGACAGATCTGGCAGCGTGACACCAGCAGGACCATGGGGACAAGAGGGGATGGTGGTGGGCACTGTTAGTTCCCACCCTAAAGTCATTTCTTTCTCTTTCTTGCTACAGACCCTCCTTTTGTTTGAGCCCCAGAAGGTGAATTGGGATTGGGCCAAGGTTAACATAGCAGCCTCGTTTGCTTTTCCCAGATTCTAACCTTCCTGGCTTTCCTTGCTGTTGGGATACTGTTATCACCAATGAGACATAAAAACAAATCTGCTGAAGGGCTTCTTGCTTTCCAATAAAAGAAGTGTTTCCCTTGATGGAAGAAACTTTTCCTTCCTCCTCCTTCCTCTCCTGAGTGTGATTGTGTGTAGTCACAATGACTGGAATCACCAAAAGCTAACCAGTTCAAAGAAAACAATCTCAATGAGATTGGCCAACTGGAGAGACCAAAGAAATCTTGATTTTTGTGGACATTTTTTAGCTGTTTATCAATTCTGGATCAGCCTACCTCCAGACTTCTTCCTGAGATAACACAGTATACTACAGCTTAAGCCATTGTCTATTGGACCTTCTGTTACCTCTGTCTTATCTAATACAAAGAACAGGGGGAGCCAAGGCAACAGGATTCAAATCATGAAAGGAACCAGGTAAGAGGTAAAGGGCATGCCAGAAAAGCCGGGGAGCGCAGCAGACGGTAGAGCCCAGTGGCATCGCCTGGCCAAAGAAGACTTTGTCAGCATTTTCTAGACCATCTGTTCTACCAGCATTAGCTTGTCCATGCTACACTGGCCCACTTCTTTGATGATATTCCAAGTGTCTTACCCAAAGCTAGTTCCAAAAGAACTTCTGCCCTTTACAGCCCCAGAGTGAATCTGGATATTTGACCTATCGTAACCCAGGACAGAGAAGAGAAGCTAACCTGCTAGGCACTGTGATCTCTTGTCAGTTCGGTCCAATACTAAAAAAAAATGGCTCTACTCATTACAGCTGCAGTCCATTCATTAACTGACAGGGAACTATGAAGGTTTTTGTATTATTTACTGATGGCAAGTTATTTAAAACTTTTTGTGTTATAATGACCTGTGAAAGTCAGGAAGTAAGCTGCAAAAGCCACATGAATTAAAGATCAGACACCGAGCTTCAAATACATTTCTCACTTGTGGCAGGCTTGAGCAGTGATCATACTCCTCTCTTCAGAGGTGTTTTAGGGGAGAAGTTGAAGAAGCATCAACCCACAGCAGCCTGCAAGCCGACTTATCAGCAGGGAGGTTTATCCTCAGAGCATCTAACGGGGGTGGGTCAGAAGGGTTGTATTATATGCCCCCATAAGACAAGGCAGTCCAAGGTATTAATAGCAAGAATAAATCATGAGCCTGGAGACCAGTTCAGGATCAATATGAAGGGGGAAATCTGACCTCAGGAGTAGAGATAAGCCCTGAAATCTATAACCATGTAGAACAAGACCACAGCACAAGCAGAAAGAAACAGAAGCATCCCCGGAGAAAGTGGAAGGAAAGCAGTTCAGCTGGTTAAGGACAAGACTGTGCCCTCAACCAGGGTTCACAGTGGTCCACTTCTCAGGAAATAGTCACCACAATGGCTTCATTTGAGAGCTGCTTGTGTGCCAGACAGCACACCTAATGTCTTCTCAAATCCCACAAAAACCCCATGTCTTAAACCCTATTATTATCCCCGCTTAACAGATGAGGAAACTGAGATCAAGTGAGGTGATTCTAATGTGCAATCAAGAATGAGAATGACTGGTCTGGACTAATCACCGTTTGGACTTCGGAGCTAGGGAAGGGATCATAGAACACAAGGCCACCCAATACCTGAACAAATTCTGGATTCACAGGCAGAAAGGGGGTTTGGCTGGGAGTGGGCAACATGGGATGCAACACAGGGATCTTCCCCTTCTGGGCATGTGATGGATGCTCAGTAAACACTGGTGGTTTTGAAGGGTACCAGCTACTCCCAAGGGTGGTTTGAAACATCTTGCCTACCCTGAATGGCTATGACTTCATTATCTGACAGTACTTCAAGTTAAACGAATGTAATGCAAAATGTATTCCATCTGATAAAATAGGGGTATATTTGTCCATAAATGCATATATAAGTCATATTAGGTGGGAGCACTGTCAAGCTGTAAGAATAGTATCAATAATTATATTAGCCAATATTTCTTTTGGCTGCTTACTATGCGCCTGCCAGCCCTGTGTGAAAAAGCAGGGCTTATGATGTAGGCATGATTATTACCTGGGAAGGCGGTATTTGGCATAATGGTTAAGAATGCAGGCTCTGAGGTTATATCCCAGTTCTACCACTTGCTATTGTGTGACTTATGCAGGTCCTTAATGTCTCTAATACTCAGTTTCCCTATCTGTAAAATGGGAATAATAAAATCAGTCTCATCAATGCATCTTATTAATGTCGTGAGGCTTAAATGAGAACACATAGAAATTTTATAGCACAGTGTCATCTATTCCAGAGGGCCTCCAGGATGGCAAAGTGTCTAGAAAGCATAAGAAATACAGACTGGTCGAAAGAGTCAAAGATCTTGCTATGACAGCTACCCTCAGAGGTCTGAGGGCCCTTGCTTGGTGTGACTCCAGCAAGCAGAACCAGAGCCACAGGGTAGAAATTCCAGGGAGGGAGATTTAAATGTTAGTAAGAATGAGTCCCACCCTCCAAGCAGAAACAGCAGCCTCCAGAAGCCAGCTGGGCCACATCCTGCAACGTCTGGGTGCTAAATGCATGGAATCCAATCAAGGAAGATCTAGCCCTAGTTTCCCGAAGGTGAAGGAACTTCTCTCTTAAGCAGCAGTTCTCAAACTTTTCCATGCATAAGAACCACTCACCGACCACATCCAAAAAATTGACTCCAGGCCCCCTTCCTAGAGATTCAAATTCAGTATATCTGAGGTGACCGTCTGCGTTTTCAGTAGGTTAAAGCAGGCTTACACGGTCCAAGATGCAAACTTGGGGGCTCTCTGTCTTCCACCGCCCCCTGCTGCTGTTGCAGAGGCACAGGTTGTTGGAAATAAGCCCCTAGTTAGAAACACTGTGCACAAGAAACTACTTCGAGCTGAGAAGATGGGCCAGAGGGAATCATCCCCACTCTTGACTGTGCCCAGAGAGAGAACAAAGCAAGTGCTAATGAATTCTGGTCCTAAATCAGGAGGTGTGGCACGCAAGCACCTGGGAAGGAGAGAAGTTATTCAACGTGATCTCCAGAAAAGGTCGGGGATGAGACAGCGTGTCGGGGTGCCCTGAACAGGCACCCGCAGAGCCAGGCCACAGAGGAGACTTGACAGGGACCAAGGGAAGAGGAGAGCAGCAGGATCCAACTCCAGGGGGTGTCACTTGCGTCCATATTTTTGTGAATGGCGCCCCCTAAAGTTGCTCACTGAGAATGAGGCTACAAAATACATAGCTCAAACCCTTTTTGTAAAACATTTAGAGTCCCTCATAGTCAGACCCCAGTACCACCTCCACCCCCGCCGTCGAGCCTGGTGCATTTTCTCCTGAGTGGCCCTTCCTAGAACCGGTTTATTTGCTATATATATTTATATGTATATATCCTGGGAATTCTGTGGGCAACCTGCATCCTGTGTTCCAGCCACGTGGCCATTCGCAGTCAGCATTCACCAAGCTCTCTCACTTCCAGGTCTTTGCACCTGCCTTCCAGGTCTCCTCCACTACCCAGGCCTGCCATGCCTTGGCAAATCCCACTCAGGAGCCAAGATCCCATCAAATGTGTCCTCTCAAGAGAAGCCTTGTCCAGCTCCGTGGACACATGCACACTCGGCTACCTGTCCCCACCTCGCCTGGGCTCCCACAGGCTGAACCCAAAACCAGAACTCAACAGTGTAGCACTGCGAGAGCAGAGATCTCTGTCTGCTTGGCTCACCGGTGAACCCCAAGCACCTAGAACAGCGCTTGGCACGCAGGAGGCGCTGCGTAAACATCCATTGGACGGATGAGTGAACTCTGCAGGACAGAAGCTGCCTGCCACTTCAACCTTGCGAACGAGTGAAGCACCCTACGACCAATATGCTAAGCTGGAGGAAGAGACTCCTGGGGACCCCTCTTGGTTATGCCAAAGTGAGGCAAGCAGACTTTCACTGCCCTGGACCTTAAGGCCTGGCCAAGGTCTGCGTCCCCAATCTCCTTTAATATGCAGACGAAACTGCTGGGGAGGAGCAGGTGAGCAAATGCGCCGAGGGTCCCAAAGTCTCCAGGGAAGATGTCCTGGCCAAACCCCTCCCCCACCCCAAAGGTGGATGTGATAAGAAGTTCTCCAGTGAAGAGGCTGGACACTGACTGAGATCAACAGGCTTGAAACCACTTCAAAGGTCTCTAAAGGAGGGCGTGTGGATGACTGGGCCTTGAAGTCTCAGAGAAGGGTGGCAGCTGGGGACCCACACAGAGACCTCTCAGGACTCAGCGCCACCGGCACTGAGTAAGAGTGAACTAAAAGAACCAGGTCCTGAGAACAGGACCCCCAAGGACTGGTCCCAACAGTCAAAAACCCTGAAGGCTGGGTCCCATAAGCAGATGCGTCACCCTCTCCAGACATCTTCCCGTTTGCATTTCAAATCAGGACCAGGCCTTCAAACTGAGTAGGCAACGTGGGTTCTCGGTTATTCAGGGATGGAGCGGAAGCCTGGCTGGTGACATACCAACCTTCTTGCTAAATACGACAAATGGATTTTTTGCATGGTTAATTGGAAATAAAGAAGAGCTGTGATTGCATTTTGGCAAGCTAATAATTTAGCACCCATTTGAGCTACTATTTTAAATTATTTATGCAACATATATTTAGCAAGGATGAGGAGAAACTGATTTTCTCTTATAAAACTTGAATACCTTTCCTTAGGTTCAAAATAATGGATTTATTACACGCATTTATTATAGGCAATTTTCTATACCAGACAACTTCCTGGGAAGCATGGACACCATCTAAAATTCAGATGCTAAAATAAATCACTTGTTGCCAGTAAACAGCCCAGAGCTGGCAGGGATGATTTTCAAGGTCTCAGCTGCTTGGGACCATTAGCCGCAGAACAGGGCAGGGGGAGCGGCTGCCGCTCTGTGTCACCAGCAGGTGCTCACCAAGAAACGAAGGAAAATCTCTACAGAAGTAGGTCAACAGTGATGAGAGGAGTTTTGCCTTGTTTATTTCCATTTGAGGACACTGTCTCCTTCAGTCGGAGCAGAAGCAATTAATTTAGATTACGAGTCAGCAAACTTTTCGGTAAAGGGCCAGATAGTCTACGTCTTAGGCTTTGGGGGCCAAGAGGCAAAAATCAAGCAGCTGTTCTTGCCAAAAGTCTTTTTTTTTTTAACATTTTTACATTCAAAACTGTAAAAAAGTATTCTTAGCTCACAGGCTCTACAAAACTAGGTGGTGGGCCATAGTTTGCCAACCCCTGATTCGGGTACTTCTAGAAGGAATATGGCAGCCTGAATTCCCAGGCCCTAAATGTATGAGTTATTAAAGTGACGTTTTTGGTGCCTTTATTAGGGCTCATTCAGGGCTGCTAAGTCCTCAAACAGTCCTGTGTGAAATGATAGTGCTGGATGTTTGTAGAGCTCTTTGCAAGGCCTTCCCCAGCCTCCCCATTGCCACCAGCCAAAACTCAGTCATTCTTAGTTGTCTCCTGGCCCTTGCCTCCTACATTTATTAAGTCAGTGAGGCCTGGTGGTCTGACTCCAAAATATAACTCAAAACCAAGCACCAGCACCATCTCCACCACCTCCACCTTAGCCCAGGACCACAATCTCTGGCCTCTTAACTGGCCTCCTGGCATCCCCTCTTGCCACCTACACCGCATTCTCCACAAAGCCACAGAACTCAAGTAACACCCTCTTACTTCAGACTCTCCGATGGGTGTGTCTCCATGCGCCTTAGAGTGTGGGCCAGTAGCATCAGCATCTCCCGGGAGCTGGTTAGAAATGCAGCATCTCGGGCCCCAGCCCACACCCAAACAATTAAAGTTTGAGACACAGGCTGATTCACCCACACCCTTGGTCAGCCCTGCCTCTTTCCTGCCTCCACTATTGGGGCCAGAAAAGCTAATTCCTGTACGTGACTCCCTTTTCCTGCCCCCCTTGTAGCATAGAGCTGTTCTGATTAATGAGACATCAGCAGACTCTGCCTTGAGTGCAGATGTGATGTCTAGAGTTCCTGCAGCACATACAACCAGTGGGGAGAGGTCAGAGAGAGGCAGAGACATCAGCCCAAACAATGTCACGCCATTGAACCAGCATCCACAGCCCCCTGGTTCCAGCCTTAAGTAAGGAAAATCAGCTTCTCTTTTTTGAAGCCTCTGTTTGTCTAGTTTGCCACCACACGTGGATTTTTAACTGATGCTACTGGGTCTCTAGTGCCCTTGGAATGAAAATAAAATTCAAACTCTCTGCCTACAGGGCTCTAACACTGACTCCATCTGAAATAGATTGAGTCCCATCACCTGTCTTAGGTCATTAGAGCACTGGACACTCTAAGAAACCACTGTACTTGCTTATTCATTTACTTATTTAATGTATGTCTCCACACCCACCCTGCAGTTGAACTCCCTTGAGAGCAGGGTCTCTAGCCCCTAGAATGGTGCCTGCACAAGATGAGGACTCAATAAGTCCCTGTTGATTGAATAATGAATGAGCTTACAAGTAGCTGTCATATTCCTAATTCAATTGATTCTAACTGCTACCCTGTGACATAATCAAGACAGAAGTATTTAAAACCATTTTGCCAATGAGGAAAAGGAAGTCCAGAGAGGTGGGGTGGCCCACGGCTAATAAGTGGCACTCACGTCCACACCGCTGGATCCAGTGCAGCCCACACTTGACCTGCAGTGTGACCTTGACACGTCACTTAGCTCTCACGGCTCTGCTTCCTCTTCTGAGGACAGACCAGCAGTACCTTCCTCATAGGATTTCTGGGAGGACGAAAGGACAGAGTTCACATATCACTTGGCACAATGCCTGGCACAGAGCAATACACTAAAAAAAAAAAATTAGGTGTTCTCATTATTAATTCATATTAATTACTCATTGACATCTATAATGATAGCACCGTAATTGTTATGTTGGTTTAAATATTATACTCAATGAAATGTAATGCAATGCCAGGCCTGGCTGTTGGACCTTCTGCCTCAACCCAGCAAGCTTGCCAGAGGCCCCCACTGCCCCCAGACGCGGGCCTCCTTCTCCTCCCCACACCCAGCCGGGAGCCGAGGCAGGAACGAGAGGTGCCCCCAAGTGCCTTGCCCAGCCTTCCAGACCACTCCATCCACACCTGCACAGCACTCCCCACCAGAAGCAGGTCAGGATGCAGACAAACTCAGGGGAGCCCCTTTGTGGGACATATTCCAAGACACAGTCAAAGACAACATAATGCTGGTGCCTGCAAACCCGTGTGCACAGCTGGTCTGCAGGGGGTAGATGCAGGCAGGGGCCCTCCCTGAGTACCTAGACCTACAATGGGCTCCAATCGCTAGGTGACCTGGGCTGCTCAGCAACCCACCCCATCCGCCCCAGCTTTCCCCAAGGACACCCACAGCCCACTCTCCTGCTGTCCAGCCTTGGTCCCCATTTCTACACAGGGGCTGGGTAGCCAGAAAACCCCCTCCACCACCTTCATCCCCTTCATTGCCCACCCACCCTAGCCCTGCTGGACAGCACAGGCTGACCATGGCTGCTGCTGTGCTCCGGGGAGCCCCTCCCTTCACTCACCAGCAGTGTGGACAGCGCTGGCCCTGGGGCCCTGCTCAGGCACGCCGCTGCAACTCCCACCCAGCGACCCTGTTCATTCAGGGGCCAGGGACAAAGCGAGAGGCACACAGGATCCACCCAGAACCACCACAAGGACACTGCGCGTGTCACTATACACCAGGCTTTATTCTCCACACTCTACCTGTGTCAAGCCTCACGGCAATCCTGTGACATATACACTATTGTCATCTCCATTTTACAGATGAGGGAACAAACGAAAGAGAAAGGTTAAACAACTTGTCCAAAGGCACACGATTAAGTAAGTGTTGGAACCAGGTTTGAATCCAGACAGCCTGACCTTCACGCCTACAGCCCCACAGTTCCTTCCCTCTGGCCCCGTCAGGACCCACTGGGGTGAGTGCACGGGGACCCACCTGATCACTTTCCCCTGGGGCAGGGCCCAGGGAGAGGGCACTGGTCTGGAACACAGAGTCCCTGGGGGCTAAGAGCTACAGGAGAGGGGGCAGAGCCCCTGGGCCCCAGCCCAGGTCCCAAAGCCTCCTGGGCCCAGGGTTCTTTGATCAGTCCTGCCAGATGAAGCATCTGCTGCCCCAAAGGTCAGGCGGGCCCCGCTGATAAGGTCCCGCCAATGGATGAAGGAGCGCAAATGAGGGCATCATGACAGATGCCAGCTGAGCGTGCCAACTTCTCAGGGGATGGCTCTCCACCCCTCTCTCATGCCCAGTGAGGACCGTGGGGACCTTGGACCATGAGGCAAAGTGCTAAGGTGAAGGGGCAGCAAGATGGGAGGGTCTGAGACCCTGAAATTGTGGAGTCACACCAGCCCTGGACTTCCTCTGTTCCATGTGAGAGAAATAAACCCTCATTACAAAAGATTTTATTGGGGGATTTTTCTAGAATGTACAACCAAGTTGGTATAGTCATGCAACTGGTTCAGTTTAGTATTCATCAAACATTTTTTGAGCATATGAAGGTGTCAAACAGTGCATTGAGAATTTTCACAGGCATTATTTCAGGAGAGAAATTTAGGAGATCTGATTATTAATCTGATGTTACAGGTAAATTCGTTTAAAATTTTAAGGAAAAATGGTCTTAAAAAAAGGGAAGTACCTTCCTCATCCATGGCCTAGGAATGAGTAGGTGGCAAGCTGGTACTGAAACCAACTATCCTGACTCCTGGACTAGTGCTACTTTTGCTTCTGGCAAGAAAAAAATTAGGCCCAGAGGGTAACTATATGAGGATGGTGCTACTTAGATAGATGTGTTCTTGGCCAATATGGGGACTCTTTATAATGAAAATAAGCCAAGGAGGCAGCAAAGCTTCCTTTGCTAAGTAGACCAGGGCTACTGTTTCCCAAGGAGTGAGGTCACAATCACGCATTCTTTACTGACACTCCTGGTCATGGTGGACAGGGTAATTCAGGCCAGTTCTCCACTGATGACAACTAAAGGAGAGAAGCCAAAAAGTTATAAAAACATCTTGAAAACCCCAAAGACTACAAACTACTGAGGAATTGCTGAGCTAAGATCTGGGGGAAGACAAGAATCCAGAGAGGCAAACCCAGGCCAAGACCACAAAGCTGCTTTTGTCCAGAAGGCATTTGTTTATCCGGAAGAAAGAGACGCCGGAGCAGGAGCTGTGCTTTGGACAGCCCCTCAGGGCTGGAAGGAAAGAAGTGAAAAACCCACAGCTTGCCAAAGATGGGAATTCTAAAACCCTTGTCTTGCACAGAACTGAAATTACACAGCCTGGATGGGGTACAGGGGAGGCAGGGAATGAACCCGATGTGAAACAGCCAGACTTGCACCCTGGTGTCTTACCATCTGTTGCTCCAGGGAATATCAGAGCCTGGAAATTGAACTGTAGGTCAGTCACAGACTGGTAGCTCTCCCAAGCATTTGGTCAAATCAAATGAAAATACTCTGTGGGAGTGGTCAAAACAGCATGGTACTGGCATAAAGATAGAAATATTGCCAGTGGAATTGAATCAAAAGCAGGGAGATGAACCACCAAATCTATGCTCAATTGATTTTCAATAAGGCCCCCAAAAGATATTGTGGGTTTGTCCAGAGTGATGCCCTGATAAATCCCAGAGTGATTTGAACAGTGAATAAAAAAGTATTTGCCACATCCCCTTCAGGGAATGGTGAGAACGGGGAGAATTCAACTTTCCCAAGTTGAATTCTTGATAGTCTCACAAGCAGTGTGGACAACCAAAGCTATAGGCTGAGCCCCCAATCTTGGGGTTTGTTCATATGAAACTTAACCCCACAAAGGATAGGTCAAGCCTACTTAAAATTAGGCCTAAGAGTCACCCCCAAGAGAACCTCTTTTGTTGCTCAGATGTGGCCTCTCTCTCCAGCCAACACAACAAGCAAACTCACCACCCTCCCCCTGTCTACGTGGGACATGACTCCCAGGGGTGTGAACCTTCCTGGCAACGTGGGACAGAAATCCTAGAATGAGCTGAGACTCAGCATCAAGGGATTGAAAAAAACCTTCTGGACCAAAAGGGGGAAGAGTGAAATTAGACAAAGTGTCAATGGCTGAGAGATTTCAAACAGAGTGGAGAGGTTATCCTGGAAGTTATTCTTACTCATTAAGTAGATATTACCTTGTTATTCAAGATGTAATGGAGAGGCTGGAGGGAACTGCCTGAAAATGTAGAGCTGTGTTCCAGTAGCCATGTTTCTTGAAGATGATTGTATAATGATATAGCTTTCACAATGTGACTCCGTGATTGTGAAAGCCTTGTGTCTGATGCTCCTTTTGTCTACCTTGTCAACAGATGAGTAGAACATATGGAATAAAAATAAATAATAGGGGGAATAAATGTTAAAATAAATTTAGTTTGAAATGCTAGTGATCAATGAAAGGTAGGGGTAAGGGGTATGGTATGTATAAATTTTTTTCTATTTTCGTTTTATTTCTTTTTCTGAATAGATGCAAGTGTTCCAAGAAATTATCGTGATGATGAATATGCAACTATATGATGATATTGTGAATTACTGATTATATATGTAGAATGGAATGATCAAAATAAGAATTTTTGCGTTTGTTTGGTGTCTTTTTGGTATTTAAAATAAATAAATAAATAAATAAAAATTCTAATACCTAATGTTGAAATAGATAATGAAAAAAAAAATCAGTTGGGTGCGGGCCACAGTGGCTCAGCCGGCAGAGTTCTCACCTGTCAGGCCGGAGACCTGGGTTTGATTCCCAATGCCTGCCCATGCAAAAAAAAAAAAGGGGGTGGGGGGGATTAAAGGCCAAAGCATAAGAGCCAGTACCATAAAACTTCTAGAAGATAATATAGGGAAACATCTTCAAGACCTAGTAATAGAAGGTAGCTTCTTAAACTTTACACCTAAAGCATAAGCAACAAAAGAAAAAAATTGATAAATAGGAACTCCTCAAAATCAAATGCTTCTTCACTTCAAATGACTTTGTCAAAAAGGTGAAGAAGGAGCCAACTCAATGAGAGAAAATGCTTGGAAACCACATACCAGATAAAGGTTTGGTATCCTGTGTACATAAAGAAAGCATACAATTCAACAACAAAAGAACAAACAACTCAATTATAAAATGGGCAAAAGTATGAATAGATATTTTTCTGAAGAGCAAATACAGATGGCTAAAAGGCACATGAAGAGATGCTAATCTTCATTAGCTATAGGGAAATGCAAATCAAGACTACAATGAGATACCACCTCATACCTATAAGAATGGCTGCTATTAAACAAGCAGAAAACTACAAATGTTGGAGAGTATGTGGAGACACTGAAACATTTATTCACTCTGGTGAGAATGTGTCATTTGTTAAACCTGATCTACCCTGGAGGTCACTCTCACGCAAGCTTCAGTTAGACATTGCCAACTATCATAACTTGCCAAACCCCAACCAAAACCATCCTGCCAATCCTAAAGAACACCTAGGGCATTATATATGATTCTACAAAGTTTCCATGCCCTAGGGTAACTCTCAAAAACCTACAACCTCCAGATGGGTCCCTGGACCAGATAAGTCCTGAAATACAGAGGGGCCAGCCTCTCCAGAACATCAACTAGTTCCATCCCCATATCCCATGTTATCGACAGCCCCTTCCAACATGAAAAAGTTAGAATGGGCATAGCCCAAATACCCCTAAAGAGTGGGAGAAAACTCAAAGGTGGTGCTAGAGTTATACAGAGAAGGTCAGGTTTAACAAATGAGTATGATTGTTGAATCATATATACTAATATTTCTTTTAGCCTCCAGTACCTTAGAGCAGGTAGAAGTAAAAACCTAAAATTGTGGAATTGTAATCCATACCAAACTCTGAAGTCTGTTCTGTAACTACTTGCTAGTACTTTGAAATTTATTGCTTTTTGGTTGTATATATTATATTTCAAAACTAAAAATAACTGTATCAATGATTTTTTTAAAAATATTTTGTTGGTCTAAGTTCTAAACAAGTGCCAAGGTTTCTGTTGGGTTTTAATAATATACATTTTAACCTCAAATTAGTGCATTGTCATTGCTCACCCTTTAACAAGCACTGTATTCCGCATACCAGTCAATTCTCACGTAGCTGTAGCCGCCAGCTACGTGGCCATGCAAACAAGGTACGTTCCCAACATTTCAGAATCATTCGCGCTCTCTCAGGTGCAGTCTGTGTGGAATCCCCCATTCCTGCTTTGAGACAGCAAAATCGAAGTAAAAAAAACAATAGTCCACCAAGCATGGAAATGGAAAGCAGCACTTGAGTTCCATAATTCTACATGACCACCTGGAAGTTCGTGCTTAAAATCAGTAACTGTGATGCAGACCATGAACGGAGAAGTGGTATGCTTTTGTTTGATAAGCACAATTTTAATTTTATATGTGAAATATTTTGTTGAATTTGAACAATAACCTTAAAAATGGACATTTTTACCTTGCTTAATTGTCATTTATTTCAAAACTAAACAACAAATTAAGAAAATGACTATTCCTAATTATTACATGATGTCTACTAAAAGTG